>JAOTOM010004970.1:0-222500 GCA_034440615.1 Ashinkailepas kermadecensis
ATATATATATATATATATATATATATATATATATATATATATATATATATATATATATATATATATAAATATATATATATATATATAAATATGCTTGAATATCTGCGCACTTTGTCTTGATTTTTTTTTCATTCAGGTGCCATGCAGTGTGAGAGCTGATGATGATGACACTTTCAACCCCTCGCAAATTTGTGTTTGGCGAATGTCCGTGATCTGCAATCGTTATCTGGTTGATAAGCCAGCAGCAACAGAGCAGTGCCCGCACCGAGCGCCATATAATGGATGCTGTCCGTCAGAATGTATGGGAACCCCTCTTGGAAACAGGACTGGGGAGTTGTAGTCGGAGTTGGAGTCGTGTCGAAGCCATGCTACCCAGACTCAAGATGATTACAATGAAGGAAACAGAGACCAAAGCCTCCGTGGTGCAGTGTTATGATATTTTTAGTTGGTTGTATGTTGACAGCTAATGCCAAATGTTGGCATCTACCTCTCCCCCAGCCGTACGAGGGTTAAGACAGAAAGACATTAAGATCAGTGCAACAATGAGCCACAGGAGTCATATGTGGCGGAACAGCAGGGGCACGTGGATACCGTGCCCCATCTTAAAACTGAGAGGGGGTACCAATATTAAAATGTCCCCTTAAAGTTGAAAATACAGTCTCAAGATGTCACATTCGCTCATAATAAATATCCCAATTGGCTCGCCTTCGGCGCGCGAACTTGTTAATTATCTCTCATATTTTGCGGCATGACAGGCAGGCCACAATTGGAGTCAATGGACTTCCAAACAGTTGTTTGTTTCGTATCGCGCTACCCAGTTGATTTTAAGGCAAGGCCTACATAATATGTTTTGAAGGAAGCGGGCCAATCTTTTATGAAGGGGTTCTTCATGATTGTTGCGAGTAAGACCACAAAGCGAGGAAGCCTTACTTGAAATATGACAAATTTAAACTTGAGCTACCCGGTTCAGCCCAGCCCGATCGCAAAGCTGATTGCAAGGGTATATATTTTACTACTTTACTGCTACTATCCGGTGTTCAAAAATGTCAAAAGAAATGAATGTTCGCCGTATAAGTCCGAAGCAAACTTCTCATTCACTTCAATTGAGCGGAGTTGACATAGACTCTGAATCACAAGAAGTGAAGTCTATTCCGATTCCATTCCACCTAAGGGCAACTTTTACAAGTTTGGTGGACTCCATGCCTAACTCTGGCTGCCCAAAATGGTCAGATTAGACTCCGACTCCGAATCCTGAAAATTATGCCATATTCCGGGTTCGACTCCAGCCATAAATATACGCACGAAGTGAAGTGCTATGGTTATGCAGTAGGCACGTTCCATTTCTTCGCACGTCAGAAATTCCATAAATGTATTATTAATTGCAGTGAAAGCTGAAAGCATATTTCACATAATAAAGGCATCATTCACCTTTAAGCACTTGCTAACCATTTAGAGGACTGATTGCAGCAGGAAGGAATAATAAAGATAAGGCAATCTCATAGTGTGCACAGAATAAAACATGACCTTCAATACACCAGGAGGTACTGAGTTTGAATGCAAGAACAATGACACAGGTTATATTATAGTACTCAACGTTTCGGACAGTTGCCAGCGTCAGGAGTGATGCTCTAAAAAAATGGATAACGACAAAACCCGTGACAAAATACACGTGAAGTACAGAAAAGTATCCTCAGTGCTGCAGACACTCACAAAAACTCACAACGAACCACAAATAGGGAAGTATTATCCACCGGCACACCATTAAGTCAAAGCAGATAACCTACTCTAAATCGTACTGGAAAAAGCTGGAACCGGAAACAAAGCCAGGCGTTCAGTATTAAATCCTCTCTGAGGGAGAGTGAGTCAAATCTATTTTAAAGCCCATATTTCCTCAGGGTACCTATGCAATCAGATAACCTACTCGTAAATGAGCCGGAAACATTGCTGGGTGTCAAGTACTAAATTATGGCTGAGAAAGTATGAGCCGGAAATATATTTAGGCCAATATTTCCTCATGCCACCTTAACAATCAGATAACCTGGTACTAATCCCTCAGAGAGGATTTAGTACGAAACGCATGGCTTTGTTTCCGGTTACAGCTTGTTTACAGTGTGATTTAGAGTAGGTTATCTGTTTTGATTTAGAGGTGTGCCGGTGGATAATGTTTTACTATTTGTGGTTCGTTGTGAGTTTTTGTGATTGTCTGTAGCACTGAGGAGGCTTTTCTATATTCCACGTGTATGTTGTCACGGGTTTTGCCGTTTTTTTTTTTTTTTAAACATCACTCCTGACCAAGGTTATATAAACAACATAGAATATTCCGCTCCAAAAAGGGGTGTGAGATATTAGTGCCCAAAAAGCACTGGGTGACATCATCCGGCTTGCATATGTGCTGACTATCCGAGGTTGCGATTCAGCATTGTCTGTGTTTGCCATTATGGAGCATTGTTATGGTAATAGGTGAAGTCCTAAATAAAGTAGATAAAGTCCCAGCAGACGTTCGGAATGCAAATACAAAAAGAAAGGAATGCGTTGATATCGCCGGATATTGCGCAATTTACGAGACTTTTAACTGTAATAATCACATCCGCCACCGCTCCGCACTATCATGTCAGCCAGGCTGCGAGTTAGTTTACATCGTTGAGATCGGTTGCTATAGTTCTACACACTGTACGCCGTCTGACGTCACAAGTATTGGCCAATGTGCCCCACTTTTGCTTGTGTTATATTGCCGGAATTCACCCCCCCCCTGCTCCTGACGCTGGCCACTGGCCAAAACGTTGAGTACTATAATATAACGTGTGTCATTGTTCTTGCATTCGAACTCAGTACCTCCTGATATATTGAAGGTCATGTTTTATTATGTGCACAATATGTCTAAACCCCAGGAACATCTTAGAGACATTCTTCGCCGTATTAAAACCATCTCGATCATCCAAACTGCTGCGCAGTACGGATGCGACCGAACTAGGTCTCAAAATTACGGAGTTAACTTGAATTTCATGTTGGTTAGCAAGCTGTAAAACAACTGACGGAATTAAATTACTATATCAAATAACCAACCCTGACAGTGGCTGACACTTTCCACAGCAGGTCGATGCTCATGTGCCTTGCATATAGTTCCATGTATTTGAAGAGGTATTGCAACGATGTTTTTTATTCGAAAGTTGAAAACCTATAATTATTGTTCAAATCAGGTATTTTGTTCCCAGTCAAACCCATCAAGACTCTGGCTACGATTGGCGACTCAACTACTCCTACTTCGACTCCAACAATTTTTTCAAGTGAGTCGACTTCACCATAATGCCGCCAGATTTTGGCTGATTTCTGAGTCAATTCATACTCCGATCGGAATCAAGAACAAGCCTAGTAAAAAATTACATGATGTGCTTTTTAAATGTACATCGAAATCACCTGTTGACTTTAACGTCCTAAACAAACTTTGCAGAGATGTTGCGGCGAGTACATGACTGAGGGAATAATGGTACCACTCGATAGCTCGTACTTGTACTTGCGCCACTTTATGTATTAGCTCATTAGATCCAATTGGCCCAAATAATGCAATAGACGTTATGATTCGGGGTATAAATTCGCGCGCCAGTCATGTTATATATAAAGCTGCGCTACTTTTGTTGTCTCTGCTGAAGTGTTAAAAAAGAAATTCCGAAAAATAACGCAACTTTGGACGGAGCTGCATGATTTAAGTGGCCAAATCCAAAAAGAGTAAGCATTTATGATAAGTGTTCTGACGTGATATTTTACGTTCCGCGTCAAATTATCTGACAAGGCCATGCTCCTTATCGGGAAAAAGTACGCCTCCCGTAGCTATCGGACCTGCGTGATATGCTGAACCTGGAACCCAGTGCGCCTGGCAGTCGCTATATCACGACAGGACCGGCGTTCTGTATCCACCAGAGCACGCATGCCGCTCGAAGGCATCAACTTCGCAGGCCGAAGGCCGGTCCATAAAGTACATTATATATGGTCTTGAAATATTTATACATTGCTGAAAACGTAAAATTGGTTCCCGTCCATTCCGCACTCCACACCTGCGTAAGAAGTTGCAGCTCCTTCCCCCGTCAAAATTTGGGATCTGGATGCACCGTAGTTGGGATGAAGGAATATTTGCGAAAAGAATCATCAAGTGTGTGGACGTCATGGGTGCAGAATGAAGTGGATATAATCTGTATATCACGTTTTGACGTAGATTAGGTCATATGACTGACCCTCCAATACATTTTGAGAATAAATTCAGGTGCCCCCCCCCTCTTAACTGAGTTCGTTCCGCTGCCACTGGCAGGGGCTCTTCTTGGTTGCACTCTGTGAACACAATTAACTAGTTAATAACCAAATTTGTCAATTAGCTTTCCCGGGAATGCTGAAAATGAACTTCTCTAATCCTTATAATGCTTGCCTGAGTTGTTTTTAAAGATGTCCAGGGTACTGCTACTTACAATGGAGTTTGATAGCTGATTCAAATGTTCAACTACCCAGTTGGTGGAGAATGACTGTCTTAACCTTGTCCTGCTATGGTTAACTTTAAGTTTAAATTGATGACCTCTAATTGCATACTTTCTATTTGTTATTAATGTTGTTCATCTCCGTATTATTATACAAAGAACGCTAATGGTAGCCTGCATTCAAACAATCTCTGGCTTCATATATTACGTTGATGTATATATATATATATATATGGGCTATGTATATATACATAGATATATATATATATATATATATATATATATATATATATATATATATATATATATATATATATATATATATATATATGTCCGGAACGGGCATGCGCCCCA
The DNA here is from genome assembly GCA_034440615.1 of Ashinkailepas kermadecensis. NCBI lineage: Eukaryota > Metazoa > Arthropoda > Thecostraca > Neolepadidae > Ashinkailepas > Ashinkailepas kermadecensis. Next base: position 4,815 of record JAOTOM010004970.1, read on the forward strand.
TTATGAACATAAAAGAGCCCTGGCTGGGCACAGGCTCAAAATCCACGGGTCGGTCTTGTCCTGGTTATTGTTTTGATGAGCCCGTAGCACTGATGCCAACTGGGCATTAGGGTGTAGTAGGCCAAAGCCGGAAGGGTTGAATCCCATCAGGAGGGGCTGCGTCCCTCTTGAGATGAGATTTAAAGCACATGTATCAGGTAAAATTAAGGATAATCTAACAAAGGTTCCAAACTTTAAAAGGGCAGATTTTGATAGCATAAGAGTGACTTTAGGTGACATTGGATGGGAAGAAAAATTCTGCAATTTGAATGCCCGCGAAATGTGGGAAAAATTCAAGTCTTACTTAAGGGAAGCTCAGATGAGACATGTTCCCCAAAAGCAAAGGCACAAAATACACGTAGGAAAGCCGGCATCGCTTACACCAGATTTGAAAAGAGCAATTAAGGCTAAGAAGGATGCATTTAGAATGTTGAAGGAAGCTTCAACTATCATAAATCTAAGGAGGTATCCAAATGCTAGAGATGCTGTAAAGCAGAAAACCAGAGCAGAAAAGCGAGCAAAACAATTGGACTTGGCTAGAAACTGTAATGGAGATAGCAAAAAGTTCTTTAATTTTTAAAAGCTGAGTAAAGTTTCTAGCACAGTGGGTCCACTGGAGGTGAACGACACTATATTGAGTGAGGATGTTGAGATGGTTGAGAAGCTGAGCAAACAGTTTAAATCAGTATTTACAGTGAAAGATATGACCAATCTGCCAGCCGTAGATCATTGGTCAGTGACAGGGGATAGGATAAGTGATGTTGACTTGATTGATAGTGATGTTGTTCTCAATCATATCAGGAAAATAAAGTCAAACAATGCAGCAGGACCTGCTGAAACTTATGCTAGGCTACTGCGTGAAGCTGAAAAGGAACTGGCAATTCCACTTAGTGTAATATTTTGTAGATCAGTTTCACAAAATGAAATTCCAGAAGATTGGAAAATGGCAAATGTAGTTCCAATTTTCCAGGAAGGCGAAAGAGGGAAAGTTGAGAACTATAGACCCGTAAGTCCCACATCCATAGGCTGCAAGATACTTGAATCAATTATGAAGGATATAATAGTTAGTTTTCTGGAGGGAGACCGATTGATTCAAGATTATCAGCATGAGTTCAGAAAAGGTCGATCATGTCTCACAAATATCTTGGACTTCTTTAATTTTCCTACAGACCAGTTTGATCGATGACATCAGGTTTATGTAGCATGTCTTGATTTCAGTAAGGCCTTTGATAAGGTGCCCCATAAACGGTTAATATGCAGTTTCCGGTCCATGGTATTGCAGGTAGCCTTCTAAAATGGATAGAGTTATGGCTTTCAGACAGGCAGCAGAGAGTGATGCTAAATGGTACAAAGTCATCATGGCAAGACGTCCTAAGTGGAGTCCCCCAGGGGTCAGTACTGGGACCACTATCGTCCATTATATTTGTACATAACATCGAAAGTGGCCTAAGCAGTATGGTTTTGAAATTTGCCGATGATTTGTAGGTCTTTAGGGCAATCACAGGACAAAATGAGGGCCTCACTACAGAGGGACTTGGATGAGCTGGTGAAGTGGTCTGAAAAGTGACAAATGAAATTTAACTTTGATAGGTTTAAAATCATACATGTAGGTAGACAGCATATCAGGGATAGATACTTGATGGGTGGCCAAGTACTAGCTGTGACTCAACAGGAGAAGGATTTAGGTGTTATTTTGCGCACAAAATTGGAGGCATCAGAGCAGACTAAAGAAGCTAGGAAAAGAGCACTAAGAAGGCTTGGGGCAATAAATAGGAATGTATCGTACACAAGTGAAGAAATCATCAGGAAGCTTTACTGTGCCTATGTCAGGCCGCATTTGGAATACTGTGTCCAAGCTTGGTCCCCTAGCTATGAAAAAGATTGTTGGCTTTTAGAGAGAGTGCAAAAGAGGGCTACAAAAATGGTTAGTGGTACAAGCGCCTTCGGCACTTGCTCCGCTGCGGTAAGCCAACAAAATTGGCGTTGGTTTCATGTCAATCGGTGACATGGTTCGGCGGCTATGCCCATTTTAGTGGAATTTATATTCCTGCTCCCGAATATTTATATTTACAGAATCTGTCCCGCGGAGGTGTCACCGCCGAGAAAGCGCGCGCACCCCATCGTTTTATCGACGGCTGGCGAAACTCGTGGGAACGGGTGGTCAGGCCGGCTCCCAGCTTGAAGCGCAAACTGCCGGCGAAAAATGTCGTCTGGTAAGGGTTGCGGGCATCAACGATTCCAACCAAATTATTTGCGATGCAACTTTCTCCCCGAAATGTCATCGGGCAGTGGTGTGGGGACAGTGTAAAGCGGAGCTGGTAAACATTTTACGACCGGGCCCCTGGGCGGCCGGGCCGATGGCCGGATGTGGCAAATCGTCGGTTGTGCCGGGCAGCCGACCAAAATATCACAATAACTTTAATTATGTCAGGTATATGGTCTTACAATTTTTAGCGTGAGCAAGTCCCAATGCATCTATTGCGTCCACCAAATTACATGTCATTCGGATCTGAAACAAGAAGTTAGCGGGTTGGTTTCTAGAACCCGCCACCAATACGAAGGAGGATTGTGACGTCACCAATGCGAGGGTTAAGACTAGATCCCATTGCATTTAAGAATTTAGCCACAAGAGTAGGTGCATTTACCTACTACGCGTCGATATTGATTAAGAAACGTGAGGCTCAAAATAAAACGCAAGCCAATATCCAACTCGGATTACGAGAAACATCTTGAATGAATTCATCGTCCTGCAGCATCTCGCGCGAATTGATCGACCTGCCATCTGTTAACAAGAGGTGAACCAGAGGTTTCTACGTCTTCCCGTTTGCCGCGCCGTCAAATGCCATAAGGTCGAACATGATTTTACGTAGCATATTTTCGCGGGAACGGTGTGGACATTGTGACCTGTGGACGTTATGAACTGTGGACATCATGAACTTGTGGGCATTGTGACCTGTGGACATTACGAGCTGTGGACATTACGAGCTGTGGAAGTTGTGTGCTGTGGATATTATAAGCTTTGGACAATATGAACTGTGGACATTATGAGCTGCGGACGTTATGAACTGCGAAAATTATAAACGTGTGGACATTATGAGCTCGAGCTCGTGGACATTATGAGCTGTGGACAATATGACCTGTGGACATTATGAACTCGTTGATATTTTGAACTCGTGGACATTATGAACTTGTGGACGTTATGAGCTTGTGGTACTTACGAGCTGTGGACACTGTGAGCTGTGGACATTGTGACCTGTGGACAGTGCGAGCTGTGGACGTTATGACCTGTGGACAATATGAACTGTGGACATTGTGAGCTGTGGAAGTTATGAACATGTGGACATCGTGACGTGTGGACACTATGAGCTGTGGACATTATGAATTTGTGGACACTGAGGTGTGGACACTGTGACCTGTGGACATTATGAATGTCCCCATATCAACGCGTTCGTAATGTCCACAGGTCATAGTGTCCACAGCTCATAATGTCCACCGGTTCATAATGTCCACGAGCTCATAACGTCCACATGCCCATTGCGTTCCGAGTTCATAATGTCCACAGCTGATAATGTCCACAGTTCATATTGTCTACAGCTTATAATGTCCACAACTCACAACTTCAACAGCTCGTAATGTCGACAGCTCGTAATGTCCACACGTCACAATACCCACAAGCTCGTAATATCCACAGTTCATAATGTCCACAGGTTACAATGTCCACACCGTGTCCGCGAAAATATTATCCGTGAAATCATGTTCGACACATAGGTAAGCACGCCATACGCGATTACTGCCCAAATTTTCGGGCGCCTTTGGAGTGGACAAAACTGATCTTCCGATGCAGAAGTATTGATGAGCAATATGTTAACATTGGTTCCTCTTCTGACGCCACAAACACACAACATTCACAAAAGTTGAAACACGCCTTTAGCGCGGTAAAATATATGAAGCCTCCTGAGACCCAATACCATGTTGGTTGGAAATTAAGGATGGGTTAGCGGTCAGGTAGTTCGAACAGAAGGGCGAAGGGATAAAATGATAAATGCCTATTTTAGATAGATTCGGCTAGATTAGAAACGGTTATGCAACATTTACCGGAAAGGTGTACTAGGATACTTTTGCGGTTCTGTTAGATCTTCCACAAAATGTTGTCACTTCCCCAGACACAAATTACATGTTGAGGTCATCCTGTGCTACTGACCTAGTGTCCCACTGACACTGGAAGTGATATTTAGCGCCAAAAGGCCATCATAGGTGTAACGATGTTAAAGTTAACGCGAACATGCAAGCCTCTGGAATCCCAACAATGCACCTCGTGACTGCGCCCGGCGTGAACCCCGGAAGGGCGCATCGATGACAGCCTCTCTGGGAATGTCACCCCGTTCGAATCACTCCTTATATGTCCCGACGCCGGCCCTGGCCCGCCGTCAGCCGCGTGATGTACCGCCATCGACCGAGGGCCTCTATGACTCATTGCGGGTTGCCAGGCCAACCGCCACGCCCCGACGGTAGTTCCGTCTGCAGATAACCAATGTCGTCACTCGCTCGGTGCACACGACCGCGAACTCTGACCCCGGAAGATGGCCGCTGGGCCACCGAGCCAATCCCAGCCCGGTTCACTTTTAGGTTGGCACGTGACGACCAATGAGAGTGCGGGTTATACCTAGAGGATGTATTTGTGTAGGTAGTGCCAAAGTGTATATATATGTGTGTGCGGAAGAAATAAAGAGAGACTCGGGACTCGGAGAGGAGGATACCCCAGGAGACCGAGGTAGAGCCAGCTCGTCTTTGCGATTTCGGAGCGGACTGGCGTTTGCCTGTCGCGACTCAACGTAGTTGGCGGGCCGAGGAAGCATCCAGCCCGGGAAGTCACTCATCACGGAGTTTTAACGAGTGAGCTGTCCACCTACTGTTCTGGGGTATACAAAGCGGAAGCGATTGGTCTATCCCTAGATTTCCCACGGCCAGGGAAAAAACTACCCTATAATTGTTGCCGTGACCCGGATGTAGGCCCCTGGACAGTCACCAAGCTGTCACATCTGGTGCTGGTGATCTTCGGGCATCACATCGGACGACCTGAGGTCAGCACATCCGACTACGAGTACATCTGTCTGCAGGAGGAGCAAATCAATCCGACTACCTCAACAACGCAGTAAGCCCGGAAATTCCTAAAATCCTCCAACAACCCCGTACCAAATTTTGACCACTGCATAGTATTGAAGTGTTCGCGTGTTCATTGTGTACTGCATGTATGAATTATACGTGGATAGAAAACTAATTAGTCGCACACCTCTCCGCAAAACCTGTGTGAACCGAAATTTTATTTTGAGAATTTAATTAAAGTAAAGGAACAATGACCGAGATTCCGCTGGATCGTATCTCTGAGAGTTTTAATCAAATCAGGATGGAATTAAGAGCTCAGGGCTTAAGTAACAACATTAAACAATATACAGGCGACAGCCATAATAAGTTAATGGACTGGTTAAAACAGCTGGAAAGAATTAGCTACAGTATAGATAATGAACAGATGAGAATCATTTGCTTAAAAACACTTGGTGGACCCGCAGCTGAATTTCTCCAACGTATGCTAGCGCTACAGGCAAATCTAACGTGGGCAGATATTAAACAATTAATGAAGGAACGCTATTCTGACCTTGCCGATCAGAAAAACGCTCAAGAAACCTTAAGAAGAACAAAACAATTCCGCGTGGAGTCGATTCAGAATTACTCTGAGATAATTATTTCACTAGCTAAGGAAGCTTATACAGACATTGATAGCCCCGCTACCCAACAAATTTTGTTAGATGTGTTCAACAAAGGAGTACAAAGCCAACAGCTAGCAGAAAAATTATATAGGCATACCTTTCAGAGCCTTGAGGAGGCAATTCAATTCGCTGTGCATGAACAGCAACTGCTGAACACGTTTTTATTATGTCGGGGATCACAGAAAACGGATGAGGAACCCATGGAAGTTGATATGGTACAAAGTGGAAATGAACGGTTGGACAAAATCGAGAAACTGGTAGTATCCCTAGGAGAGACTGTATCAAAACTGGCAGCTCAAAAACTGGACCCCCGAAACCACAAACCCAGCCACAATCAGGACCACGTGTATTCACCCCGACCTATCCACCATACCCGCGACCACCCAGACCGTACGTTCCCCGACCCAACTATGGACCTCCAATGCCGCGCCCCTCTTTCGGCCCCGCGACGTGGAGACCTCGACCGCCAAACCCGCCGGACCTTGCTTGCACTAATAAATTATGGCCTGGATTGTATTCATTTCATACATTGAGTATTGGTGCCTGCACACAACAAACGTTGCCGATTCTAAATTAGTTCCGATTCATCTGCGGTCCAGAACGCCGGTCCTGTTGTGATATAGCGACTGCCAGGCGCACTGGGTTCCAGGTTCAGCATATCACGCAGGTCCGATAGCTACGGGAGGCGTACTTTTTTCCCGATAAGGAGCATGGCCACTGTGTCAGATAATTTGACGCGGAACGTAAAATATCACGTCAGAACACTTATCATAAATGGATTTGGCTGTCTTTTGTTGTCTCTTCTTGGATTTGGCCACTTAAATCATGCAGCTCCGTCCAAAGTTGCGTTATTTTTCGGCATTTCTTTTTAACACTTCAGCAGAGACAGCAAAAGTAGCGCAGCTTTATATATAACATGACTGGCGCGCGAATTTATACCCCGAATCATAACGTCTATTGCATTATTTGGGCCACTTAGATCTAATGAGCTAATACTTAAAGTGGCGCAAGTACAAGTACGAGCTATCGAGTGGTACCATTATTCCCTCAGTCATGTACTCGCCGCAACATCTCTGCAAAGTTTGTTTAGGACGTTAAAGTCAACAGGTGATTTCGATGTACATTTAAAAAGCACATCATGTAATTTTTTACTACGTTTGTTCTTGATTCCGATCGGAGTATTAATTGACTCAGAAATCAGCCAAAATTTGGCGGCTTTATGGTGAAGTCGACTCACTTGAAAAATTGTTGGAGTCGGAGTAGGAGTAGTTGAGTCGCCAATCGTAGCCAGAGTCTTGATGGGTTTGACTGCGAACAAAATACCTGATTTGAACAATAATTATAGTTTTTCAACTTTCGAATAAAAAACATCGTTGCAATACCTCTTCAAATACATGGCACTATATGCAAGGCACATGAGCATCGACCTGCTGTGGAAAGTGTCAGCCACTGTCAGGGTTGGTTATTTGATATAGTAATTTAATTCCGTCAGTTGTTTTACAGCTTGCTAACCAACATGAAATTCAAGTTAACTCCGCAATTTTGAGACCTAGTTCGGTCGCATCCGCACTGCGCAGCAGTTTGGATGATCGAGATGGTTTTAATACGGCGAAGAATGTCTCTAAGATGTTCCTGGGGTTTAGACATATTGTGCACATAATAAAACACGACCTTCAATACATCAGGAGCTACTGAGTTCGAATGCAAGAACAATGACACACGTTATATTATAGTACTCAACGTTTTGGCCAGTGGCCAGCGTCAGGAGCAGGGGGGGGGGGTGAATTCCGGCTATATAACACAAGCAAAAGTGGGGCACATTGGCCAATACTTGTGACGTCAGACGGCGTACAGTGTGTAGAACTATAGCAACCAATCTCAACGATGTAAACTAACTCCAGCCTGGCTGACATGATAGTGCGGAGCGGTGGCGGATGTGATTATTACAGTTAAAAGTCTCGTAAATTGCGCAACATCCGGCGATATCAACGCATTCCTTTCTTTTTGTATTTGCATTCCGAACGTCTGCTGGGACTTTATCTATTTTATTTAGGACTTCACCTATTACCATAACACTGCTCCATAATGGCAACCACAGACGATGCTGAATCGCAACCTCGGATAGTCAGCACATATGCAAGCCGGATGATGGATATGCAAGCCGGACCCAGTGCTTTTTGGGCACGAATGTCTCACACCCCTTTTTGGAGCGGAATATTCTATGTTGTTTATATAACCTTGGTCAGGAGTGATGTTTAAAAAAAAATTAAAACGGCAAAACCCGTGACAACATACACGTGGAATATAGAAAAGCCTCCTCAGTGCTACAGACAATCACAAAAACTCACAACGAACCACAAATAGTAAAACATTATCCACCGGCACACCTCTAAATCAAAACAGATAACCTACTCTAAATCACACTGTAAACAAGCTGTAACCGGAAACAAAGCCATGCGTTTCGTACTAAATCCTCTCTGAGGGATTAGTACAAGGTTATCTGATTGTTAAGGTGGCATGAGGAAATATTGGCCTAAATATATTTCCGGCTCATACTTTCTCAGCCATAATTTAGTACTTGACACCCAGCAATGTTTCCGGCTCATTTACGAGTAGGTTATCTGATTGCATAGGTACCCTGAGGAAATATGGGCTTTAAAATAGATTTGACTCACTCTCCCTCAGAGAGGATTTAATACTGAACGCCTGGCTTTGTTTCCCGTTCCAGCTTTTTCCAGTACGATTTAGAGTAGGTTATCTGCTTTGACTTAGTGGTGTGCCGGTGGATAATACTTCCCTATTTGTGGTTCGTTGTGAGTTTTTGTGAGTGTCTGCAGCACTGAGGATACTTTTCTGTACTTCACGTGTATTTTGTCACGGGTTTTGTCGTTATCCATTTTTTTTAGAGCATCACTCCTGACGCTGGCAACTGTCCGAAACGTTGAGTACTATAATATAACCTGTGTCATTGTTCTTGCATTCAAACTCAGTACCTCCTGGTGTATTGAAGGTCATGTTTTATTCTGTGCACACTATGAGATTGCCTTATCTGTATTATTCCTTCCTGCTGCAATCAGTCCTCTAAATGGTTAGCAAGTGCTTAAAGGTGAATGATGCCTTTATTATGTGAAATATGCTTTCAGCTTTCACTGCAATTAATAATACATTTATGCAATTTCTGACGTGCGAAGAAATGGAATGTGCCTACTGCATAACCATAGCACTTCACTTCGTGCGTATATTTATGGCTGGAGTCGAACTCGGAATATGGCATAATTTTCAGGATTCGGAGTCGGAGTCTAATCTGACCATTTTGGGCAGCCGGAGTTAGGCATGGAGTCCACCAAACTTGTAAAAGTTGCCCTTAGGTGGAATGGAATCGGAATTGACTTCACTTCTTGTGATTCAGAGTCTAAGGCAACTCCGCTCAATTGAAGTGAATGAGAAGTTTGCTTCGGACTTATACGGCGAACATTCATTTCTTTTGAAATTTTTGAGCACCGGATAGTAGCAGTAAAGTAGTAAAAATATATACCCTTGCAATCAGCTTTGCGATCGGGCTAGGCTGAACCGGGTAGCTCAAGTTTAAATTTGTCATATTTCAAGTAAGGCTTCCTCGCTTTGTGGTCTTACTCGCAACAATCATGAAGAACCCCTTCATAAAAGATTGGCCCGCTTCCTTCAAAGCATATTATGTAGGCCTTGCCTTAAAATCAACTGGGTAGCGCGATACGAAACAAACAACTGTTTGGAAGTCCATTGACTCCAATTGTGGCCTGCCTGTCATGCCGCAAAATAGGATAGATATTTAACAATTTGGCGCGCCGAAGGCGAGCCAATTGGGATATTTATTATGAGCGAATGTGACATCTTGAGACTGTATTTTCAACTTTAAGGGGGACATTTTAATATTGGTACACTCTCTCAGTTTTAAGATGGGGCACGGTATCCACGTGCCCCTGCTGTTCCGCCACATATGACTCCTGTGGCTCATTGTTGCACTGATCTTAATGTCTTTCTGTCTTAACCCTCGCACGGCTGGGGGAGAGGTAGATGCCAACATTTGGCATTAGCTGTCAACATACAACCAACTAAAAATATCATAACACTGCACCACGGAGGCTTTGGTCTCTGTTTCCTTCCTTGTAATCATCTTGAGTCTGGGTAGCATGGCTTCGACACGACTCCAACTCCGACTACAACTCCCCAGTCCTGTTTCCAAGAGGGGTTCCCATACATTCTGACGGACAGCATCCATTATATGGCGCTCGGTGCGGGCACTGCTCTTTTGCTGCTGGCTTATCAACCAGATAACGATTGCAGATCACGGACATTCGCCAAACACAAATTTGGGAGGGGTTGAAAGTGTCATCATCATCAGCTCTCACACTGCAAGGCACCTGAATGAAAAAAAATCAAGACAAAGTGCGCAGATCTTGAAGCATATTTATATATATATATATATATATCTGTCTCTCTCTCTCTCTCTCTCTCTCTCTCTCTCTCTCTCTCTCTCTCTCTCTCTCTCTCTCTCTCTCTCTCTCTCTCTCTCTCTCTCTCTCTCTCTCTCTCTCTCTCTCTCTCTCTCTCTCTCTCTCTCTCTCTCTCTCTATATCTCTATATATATATATATATATATATATATATATATATATATATATATATATATATATATATATATATATATATATATATATATATATATATATATATATATATATATATATATATATATATATATATATATATATATATATATATATATATATATATATATATATATATATATATATATATATATATATATATATATATATATATATATATATATATATATATATATATATATATATATATATATATATATATATATATATATATATATATATATATATATATATATATATATATATATATATATATATATATATATATATATATATATATATATATATATATATATATATATATATATATATATATATATATATATATATATATATATATATATATATATATATATATATATATATATATATATATATATATATATATATATATATATATATATATATATATATATATATATATATATATATATATATATATATATATATATATATATATATATATATATATATATATATATATATATATATATATATATATATATATATATATATATATATATATATATATATATATATATATATATATATATATATATATATCTAATTTTCAGTTTAAAAACAACAGGCTATGTCAGGTTTGTCCCTTTGCCCTTCAGACCCGAGTTGTCTCCCCTTTCTATCCTGATCTGTCACCCGTAATCTCTGGGACGTGACTATGACCAATACCAATACGGATTACCAACGTTTTTGTATCCACCACACTTCGGCCGACGTAATTTGTTCTGATGGTTCAAGCTCTTCATTTGTTCAATGTTCATGCATTTGTTCAACCAAACGACCTGATTAGATGGCGTAGAATACTGAGTTGGCGTTTATGCTAGATGAGATGATTTTGAGCTTTAGCTGAAAACTTCCACCGGCGGTCCGTTGACTGGTAGGACGTCGGCGAGCCAACACGAAACTACCTTATGGATAAGTTAGCGGTCACGCGAGAAACGATGACTTGCATTGGCGAGTGGCTTGTTTGCTATATGAGGTTCATCATGAACTTACGCCAGCCAGCAAAATGCTGCAAGTGGCGGGCAAGCTAGATGTAGTATATGCAGCCCCAGTAAAAGGCTGAGGTCAACGGAGTGTCGCCGGGTGTGTCCAGCGTGCTCGGAACGCGAGAATGGAATGTGGTTAGGGGATAGGCGCAAAGTCGAGTTTTAAGAAAACGGTAATTGTGTCGCTTCTCATGAGTGATGGGTCAATGGGTCATATAATTACATGGGGAAACCCGGGCCAGGTGCCAGCAACGCTTGTGAGCCTGTATTTAGCACCGAATGTTGTCTACACGTTTGCGCACATGCATCAACTGTTGTTTTGTTCACGGCCGTGCCCCATATTGTGTGGGTTCGAATCCCGCTACCAACTGCAGGACCTATCCCCTCGCGGGCACGGCGTGAGAGATGCCTACGCTAAATAACCATTGCAGTTGAAAACGTCGTTAATTAACACATTAATTCTGATTATTATTAAATGTTGTTTGGGTTTGATTATCTTTGCGACACCGTTGCGTGGAGGGTGGGGGTCCGACACGTGAGTTCTGTCAATGACATGGGAATTATCCAACCTCAGAAACCCTGCTTCGCTGTTTACAACTTGGCCTTTTGGGTTCGATTCTTAGATGCACCGCCATGGGGTTAATGTTAAGCTTTCACGAAAAGTGTTTGGGGGGGTGCCATGGCGCCCACGGTCCCCTCTGCCTATGCCTTAGCCAATGTTTCTATACCTATCTCTGGGTATGCACCGGCGGCTATGACGGCGTATATAATATCCCGGAAATATTATAATAATGTTGTAATACAATTAATATATGATAATGTTATATACCTGGCGTATCTCAACGCCAACCACATTCACAAACGTAATGTAAAATTTTAGTACAACAGTTGCGGCAACCGGTACCGAAATAGTGCCCGCGGCATCGGAGCGGTGGCCGGGCTGACAATGCTGGTACTTTGCCGCTACCAGGAAATGTTGACCGAAATTGTCCGAAATTCGATACCGGTGCCGGCACCAGTCAAACGCGCCGGTTCTTTTCCGGTACCCATACAACTAGGTTAACGATGAGATCGTTGCAAGACGTTGCTAATGTGCAACATATGAATGGCTGATCTCAGAGTGAGCTTAGGCCAATGACCTATGATAGCCTTTCGGCGCTAAATATCACTTCCAGTGTCAGTGGGACACTAGGTCAGTAGCACAGGATGACCTCAACATGTAATTTGTATCTGGGGAGTGACAACATTTTGTGGAAGATCTAACAGCACCGCAAAAGTATCCTAGCACACCTTTCCGGTAAATGTTGCATAACCGTTTCTAATTTAGCCGAATCTACCTAAAATAGCCATTTATCATTTTATCCCTTCGCCTTTCTGTTCGAACTCTCTGACTGCTAACCCAACCTTAATTTCCAACCAACGTGGTATTGGGTCTCCGGAGGCTTCATACATTTTATCGCGCTAAAGGCGTGTTTCAACTTTTGTGAATTTTGTGTGCTTGTGGCGTCAGAAGAGGAACCGCTGTTAAAATATTGCTCACCAATATTTATGCATCGGAAGATTAGTTTTGTCCACTTCAAAGGCGCACGAAAATGTGGGCAGTAATCGCGGATGGTGTGCTTACCTATGTGTCTGTTATTCTTCGGTTGTGATCTTGGTCGGTATTTTGACTCGTTGAAGAGAGATATTGATATATTTGTCTTCGAAAAACTATACATCCGAGCTATAGGAGTGGGGATGTTTACGAAGCATTTCGTTAATTATCCATTTTACTGTGTTTGTTCACTCATTTTTTGCTCACATTTAGTTGTATTGGTGTAGACGTTCGTTAGGGCCCGTGGACGTACATAAAGGACCGCAAACGTTCAAAGGTGCAGCAGACTTTGGCAATGGCCCTGGCACATGCGTAATTGCCCGTAAACGCTTGTGGATTCCCGTAGATGTTCGTAATAACCATTTCGCAACTTACATTCCATAAGATATATTATCTTGAATCTTTCAGCGTGAACAGGTCCCCAGGCGTCAATAATGCCCACTAGATTTCATGCCATTCGGTTTAGAAACAAAAAGTTAGCGGGTCGACTTCTTGATCGCCCCACCAATATGAAGGAGAATCGGAAAGCTACCAATGGGTCTACACTCGATCACATTTTATTTAAGAAGTTAGTGACAATAGTCGGTCGATCTATGATCCATCGATAATGACTAAACATGTCAGGCTCAAAACCAAAGGTACAAAATATCCAATTTGGATCACAAGACACAATCTGGTATGAATTCCTCGGCCTGCCGCATTTTGCACGAACTCATCGACCTGCCATCTGTTGACTAGAGTTGAACTAGAGGTCTCTAAATTTGCCGGTTTGCCACGCCAGTACGATAAGGACGAAAATGATTTCACGGAGCATATTTTCGCGGACACGGTGTGGACATTGTGACCTGTGGACATTATGAGCTGTGGACATTATGAACTTGTGGGTATTGTGACCTGTGGACATTACGAGCTGTGGAAGTTGTGAGCTGTGGATATTATAAGCTATGGACAATATTAACTGTGGACATTATGAGCTGTGGACATTATGAACTGTGAACGCAATGAGCGTGTGGACGTTATGAGCTCGTGGACATTATGAACCGGTGGACATTATGAGCTGTGGACACTATGACCTGTGGACATTACAAACGCGTTGATATTATGAATTCGTGGACATTATGAACTTGTGGACGTTGTGAGCTTGTGGTACTTACGAGCTGTGGACACTGTGAGCTGTGGACGTTATGACATGTGGACATTGCGAGCTGTGGACATTATGACCTGTGGACATTATGAGCTGTGGACATTGTGATTTGTGGAAGTTATGAACATGTGGATATTGTGACCTGTGGACACTATGAGCTGTGGACATTATGAATTTGTGGACACTGCGAGCTGTGGACATTACGAGCTGTGGACATTCTGATATGTCACCCTTTCAAAGACGATTCCGTTCCACACAGTGACGTCAGCCAATAGGGGGGTGGGGACCCCTTCATTAGCAACAAAAATGTACTAGTTGAAACTAGAAATTGTAAGATTCTCAACATTGAAAGCGAAAAACATTTGGCAGAAATTCGCATCGAAATAATTATTTCGTTTCTGTTTTTTTTGTTCGGGTCCGCCCCCATACGCAAATCCTGGCTGAGCCACTGGTCAGTGACATACCAAAGGGAGGATGTGCAAAATGGGAAATTTATATAGCAATCCCCATCCCCCATCCAAAGCGATGGTGAGCTCCAAAGAATCGTGCCGAGGCTCGGAAAGCTTGCGCCAGTGCCTCGAAACATCAGGCTGAGGCCCCACAAATCGTGCCAGCGCCCACAATTCGTACCGGGATGAAACAAAATCAAGATGGGACCCGCAAAAAATCACACAGAGCCCAAAAGAACACTCTGGAACGCAAAGACTGAGTTCCGAAAAATTCAGAAGCGGTCCCTAAAAATGGCGTCTGGGCAAGGAAACTCGCGTCGGGGCCACACAATATCGCGCCTGGTCTCCAACAAATTGCACCGAGCCCCAGAAAATCGCACTGGAACCCAAAACATTCGCATTGGGGCCGAAAAATCAAGTTTGGGTCACAAAAATATACGCTAAGGCCCCAAATAAATACAGTGAGGAAATAAGAGCACATCGGGAGCCTGAAGATGTACCGGGGAAGTTCCAAGCGCACCGGGTCCCGCAAAAAGCGACAGTGCTTTACAATCTCTGCCGGGGACCTATGTACACATCTCTGGAGCACTTTAGAGCGTGCCAGAGTCCCTTAAAGCGTGCCAGCGCCCTGAAAGCACACCATGGCCGCAACGATAGCATGAGGGCCTAAAAGTAGGCTAGGGCCCCAAAAAAGAGACATGAGCTTAAAGGATGCGCAGGGCACTAAGTAAGTGCATTGGTGCTTTCAAGGCTCTTCGGTCTCGCAAAAACACCGTGGGTCCATATAAATGCAACAAATCGCTAAAAATAATCGTGGTATTAAAACGCGCCAGGGTCTTAAAAATGCGCTGGTGCTGCAAAACACATCAGAAGATGAAAAAGGAACGGATCCAGAAGAAATAACGGAACCACCGCCCCGGTTCCATAGCCATGGATCAGTAAGGACATTTGCCAGTGACTTATAGTCTTGCCCATACGTCCTGCCCTATCATTTAACTCGCGTTGGGTAATCCCAACCGTATTCGCGCTAGAGGGGAGTATGTGCAGAAGCAGCCTAGATGAGTTGAAAAAGACTACATTGACAGCGGATGGATTCAGCATCTCGAACAAGGCTACGGTTGCAATAGCTAGCGCGTTTCAGCTCGACATTGCACGCATAGCTGAACATGATTCGACATATTTGGTCCATGAGTTTTGTGGGAAAGGAATGTCATGAAAGCGAGTGAAAACAGCGGGCAACTATGGGAGTGGGAGAAATAGAGGAACATCAAAGAACAGCATAAAATGAATATAATCCGGATGCTTGTGGAGAGGCACAATCCGATAGGTTCGGTCGAGCGAAAGCTGAAGAAGATGTATATCATGGACAGAGCCCAGCTCCTGAAGAACAGGGCAGAGACACAAACAAATCTGGTGCCTCTGGCCATCATATACCGCCATGTGGTCCTAGACATAAAACAAATACTAAGCAGTAAGCGTTACATCTTGGAAAATCACAATCCCAGGATTCTCCAGTAACGTACAAAATGGGTGCGAATTTGAGGGGAGCACTTTTGGAATTTGAGGGCCAGGGAGAACTGCTGGAAAATGAGTGATATATCATCGAATGTACAGGGGAGACGACAAGGTTTGGGACTTCGGGGAACATAACACATATTAAAACTTTCACATTAGGTCCATTCCGAATCCGTATGAATCAATCTAATCAGCATTAATATCTGTACCGGACTGAGCTATCCATACGTTATCGAATCCATTTCCAACCATGTAATATAGCAAAAATCTGATTGATCCCAGCAATAAATGGCATCTCGACTATTAACAATGCACAATATTGGGGCTAATAATTGCCAAGGAACAAAATAAAATTAGCACTTGCTATGAAAAGTCGATTGGAATTTTCATTAGCAACACCGTGCTTTACCAAAGCATATAAAGTTAATTTCAGATCATATGTGCAGTCCTCTAATCCATGTCAGCTTATGGTTTACGAGCACGAACAAAGCGTACACGAAACAGGGCTATTACTAAATAATCGAGTAGGGCATAATGCAACATCACCAGCTTCAAAATGAAATATCAAGGATATTCACCCTGTTCATAGGCAAATGTTTGTCCCTGTCTCTTGACCAATGCAGACATTTGCCTTTGGTAGCTACCACGCTCTATGCATCCGAATATAAGTATGTGATAGATACCAGCCTTACAATATTTCATTTAAAGCATGAAATTAATCAAATGAAATGAAAAGCCTCACATTAATAACCATAAAGTTAGCAGTTTGGTTCAGCTTAGTGTGATTAACATGAATATGCTTTGCAGTGCCCATCTACACTGGCGGATCTAGCCCACCGGTTTGGGGGGGGGGGGACAACTTTCGGTTTTCGGCGTCAGCCCCGTCCTCCCCTCCCCCAGTGGCATACCTAGGAATTGCATCAGGAGAGCGGTCGAACGGATTTGGAGGGTGCCCATTCTTCCACTATTTTTGGTTAAAAGCACCGGATTTCGACCACTATTTGGCAAAGGGGCTCATTTTATAACATAATAATTAATGACAATATAATTTCTTATGTAGATTTACAGCTTACCTGCACCGTTTTCAAGTTACCGGATTTTTGTTCTTGTTTACCAAAACGTTCACGTTCACGTTCAACGTCTTGTACCACGTCAACGTTCGTGCACGTGTACATACTGGTGGATCCGATTTTGTCAACTCTTGCTGTAAGCAGAACTTGAGCAGCGTGGAACCCTCGATGTGTGTCAGAATCTATTATGCTACCATATTGGTCTCCAAACAATTATACAAAATACCTTTAAAATTGGAGATTCTTTCATTCAGATGCTCTTTTTAACCTCGGCAAATGTTACTGCATCTTAATTTAATGTACTTCTGTTGGTTTCGGGGGCCAAAAGACGCTATGGCCCCCCTTTTAAGCGCTTCGGGGGGGGGGGGGCATGGCCGGAATGGCCCTTCCCTGGATCCGCTAGTGCCCATCTATGCACCTAACTGGAGATTGGCACAACCCTTAATGAAGGACAACCCTAGGTTGAGGTATATAGGTAGGTAATATCTGTATACTTACGACCAATTGGTGGCAAGCGTATTCTTCTAAACCAGCACATGCCCACGGGCATCATTCATGATAGCTATTCTTCAGACTTTTGTTATTATTATTATTATTATTATTATTATTATTATTATATTATTCATGACTATTGTTGCAGGATTTCTCTTGCCTATCTAAATTTGCATTTGGTTTCTGCCATAGGTCGTAGATGCCTTGTTTGAACTCATATTTAGGATGGAGTTCCCTTGAGCTCCTAACCGCTTGCCGACAGACAATGTTTCATATCTTTTCGACTTCAAACACTATTGGCCACTACTCTTGACACATGACGGCTCCATTTATCTGTTCCTCTTCCCGATTTACTTTCAATGATACAAAGCAGAAACATCATTGAAGCGCTCTTCAGGATATAATGGTACATCATTACTCGCATGCTCACTTTCCTTGGATATGATTACGTTTTGCCCAATCAGTCAAGAATGGTGATTTTCGACTCCCTTCTCAGGATACCTATATATTTGACATGTGGCCATTTCTTCCCATGCTTGGAAGAGATGTCCCTAACTCCATTTAGTAGACACACTGCTTACTTGATTCTGAGGTGCAGGTTAACAAATATTTGACATAATTATCTTTGTATATGTATAAAGCTAGCTAGTTTAAAGTATGAATGCAACATTTGGAGATAAATGCACCGTTTTATATCATTACTATTTCGTGATTATATTTTGTTTTAGTGGTAATGAAGTAAGGATTACAAAATCATGGGTCGTCAAATGTACCGGTTAAGCCACATGACATTGGCCGCTCTGGTGACGTGAACGTCTACAATTTAGCTTTGAGCGTGGGTTGGCACTACCTGTGTGTTTCTCTATACATTTACGTACTTAAATAGAACTTAGTTATCACGCTATTTATAATCAAAGTATAATGACGGATGTGGACATACTAATTCAGATAATTTTATATAGAGGCTTAGTTTGCAGCTATCGGCACTAACTTTCACCCACAAGGACGTAAAAGGTGACCCCAAGATAGGAAATTGGTCTCAATGATGGAAGAGAAGGCCCCTGATATGAGAGAAGAGGACTTCCTAATTTGAGAGAGGAGACCCGTAGAATAGGAGAGAAGGCCCTGGGGATGCAAGAGGACGCCTAAGACGGATAAGTTGTTCACAAAGTTGACAAGCATGGCCTAGGAAATGAGAGGAAGAAGCATACGATGTGAGAGAAAGCCAGTAGTATGGACGAGAAGGTGCCTATAATACACATAGCGCTCCCCTAATACTGCTCCCCTGCTTCGAAAGCTTTGGGTCTTCGAAACTGGTGACTGCTTCACTTCACTGCTGGTGGTCCTAATAGTCACGATATGTGTCATTGGTGGTAAATTTCGACCTTTTACCAGTAGAAGTGTGTAAAATGAGTACCAAATAGGGAAATCACAAATACACTCCATAATTCTGGCGTTCCCTTCGGACACAAGGAGACTCCCCATCAATTTGGTCCCAGAGCACACCCTTCAAGGTTCAGGTCGCATTATAAATAATTGTGTGGTGCCACCGCGGTCGCATTATAAATAATGTTGTGGTGCTACCGCTAGCGAAGCACAATATCCTGCTCCTTGCTCCACATAGGCATCATTGGCTGGCACCCGCTGCCGCCTGTTGTTTCGGACAAAATGGCATAGCTTATCTGCGCAGTTGTATGCATTGTTAGAGTTCTGGCTAACGAGCTGTGGATTTAATTCTCTTATCCAAATTACGATTTCATTGTTCGTGTCTCGATGTCGTTCACGCGGAGGATTTAACGCTTGCTGAATATCGCGCAAGGCACGTAAACGACAACTTAGAATGAGAAGGTGGATGTGAGTGTCGGACAATAACATTGGACGACTTTGGTTTTCGCAAAGGTATTTTTCGAGAACCGATTCGAACGAAAACACGTCGTACGGGAATGGATGCATGATCATGTATTATATTTTGTTGTTACGTTCTTTGATAAGTCGAGGCTTTAGTGTACCAGATCTTTCACTTCCAATTTCAGAGGAGTGGAAAGTTCGGAACTGCAGCAAGACTGAACTCGTTATGAAATTGGCTTTCGTCAGTGATGCATGAATTGAACTATTTATTTTTGAATGATCGCCACATTCTTGTGTCCTTAATTCACATTGTTCCGTTTTGAGCGTGATATCACCTGATTTATGGATATGCTTCTGGTATAATCCCTACTTTGTCAACTATTTTCCATTTAACAAACGCTAGGAGAACACAAACCCAGAAACGTTGCAAGAGATGACCATTTCTCTGAAGAATATTTGCATCCGAAAATATATTGATTTCCAAAGACAAACCTTCGAAAATTCGCTACGGAGGCCAAGTAACTCAACACAACCCAAAATTAAAGTAGGTTGTATCAGTAAGGTAACACAACTAACAGTGTAAACATGTACAAAGATAGGTTGTCAGAGACATATCAGCTAGACTATCGAGCGTGTTTCACTATACAAAATATCCGTATTTAATGGCATTTACAAATATTAAATTCATAGAGATTCTTGATACACAGTAGATGAATACACACAGGTGATGAACTCTTGGGAGTTACTGGATAATTTCCAGTGATCATCGCCCAAAGCCTATAAGGCCTGCGGATATAGAACATACCTACATACGCATATGCAGTATATAGACACCGGTACATTGGAAACACTTAATACCGATTTCGTAAGATCTTTTGCCTAGTTGACGAATGAATATTGATATTAAGCAAACAATGCATGGACAGCCGATTTTTATGTTGGAAGGGTCTGATCTTGGAGGTTGCACGTATATGTTAAACATGAGCTGTACCTATATATGGCATGTGCTGATATTGGTTGAAGTATACATCCATGAGCCGGCTACCCAATAGATGGACACCTAATTGGGTGTTTGGTCCAATTACATTAATTTGGCAACCCAGTTGATGGGTCCCAAGTGGCTTACCAAGAGTAACGAAAACCACCCCAGTTGCGAAAAACTTGCATCCTATCCAGCTTTATCCCATCCTGCTTGCCACACTTGATCTAGTAAGCTATGCGTAGCTCGAAAATAAATCAGCATCCTTGAATTAAGTACAGGATCACAGTGTTTCACATCCCAAATTGCTGCAATTGTGTCTTTGTTTATCACATTTTATGTAAATTTTCCACTATTACATCACATGTTCATTGATAATTATTCACTCCTACACCCTGACATGAAGTGATAATTGAGACCCGATATGTACCTCACCCCGTCCCACTTCCTAAGCTCTCCTGTGGCCATTGAGTAACTACAATAATCAGATATTGCGAAAGAAAGGTGTATGTGACATCACACAGTGCACGGTAGGCCTGGTCGAGTCGTCCATGCCGAATTTAGTAATTCAGGTAGTTCAGGGAAGACTCACTCAGACGTCAGCCCCGCTCGTAATTGGTTTGCTTAAGACAGTAATGTTTAAACAGACCACGTTGTTGGCAGCTATTAACCCTCGTCCGTGCACGCCATTTTTCTACCTTCCCCAATAGAGAAGGGTTGCCGCATCACCCTCCCCACCCCACCGTCGAATTTCCTAATGGAGTGTGCTAGCGACATGAAACAAAACCAGCATGCTACGCGCGATGAGATCTCGCGATTGATTTCCGACTTGTGTGACGAAAGTGTCCTCTGGTACAGATTGCTCACTTCTTACCAATGCACTCCTGGATAATGATACTGGTAGCATTATTTTGTAGTTGATTTAAATTTAAACTTCCGGTTAAGTTGATTTACATAAATATACCTCCCATAAATATACTTCGTCCTTCACAAAAATCATATGCATCCCGCAAAATATTATCTGAACACGCTTTTCATTGCACCATGAATATTTTACAGACATTCTGGAAAGGTGAGTTCGGGTGCAATGCAAATTGCGGAAGTTGGTCATATACTTTAGTGCATTAGTCTATGCGTTTATCTTAGGCTCCCAACTATTCCTAACGTACGTACGGACCGTTCACCAGATATCACTCGCCTGATCTACGGCAGCTTCTCCACGTCTGTATGTTTATCTTAGGTTCCCAGCTATTCCAAACTTACGTACGGCCGTTCACCAGCTACCGTTCGCCTGATCTACGGCAGCTTCTCCACACCACGCCGGGTAGCTTTAATCTGAGGAGACAGGGCATTATCCGACCGATATGTTGCGATTTATGGAGCTGCTGTATCAGCGGGCGCGCGTGCCGCTGTCAGTGGCACACGAGCCAGCTGCCGTCTGTCCGACGGCCACACTTTGGAGCGTCAGTCGGTCTGTCACTCACCGGCCGACGTCGACCCCGGCCCAAGCCCGGTCCGAATTCACGCGCCGTCCGGCGGAGCCGCCTGCCCCGGATCTGTCTCGACAGATGCTCAATCAGATGGATGCCGCCCGGAGGTATGGTGGTGTGGGCTCAAAGCAGCAGCCGAATTTGCTGGGAAGTGCAGCCGTCCCGCGTGGTATCGGGCGATTCCGCCAGGGAGTGGAGCCAGTTCGGCGGAGCATGAGAGATCCGCCCGGGGTGTGCGGCTGTCCCGCGGAGCATCAGAGGCAGGATTTGCCAGGCAGTGCGCCTGTTCGGCAGGCGTTTTACACTTGTCTGGTGTAATACTCAGATTGATGATCGAATTTCGAATGTCCCTGTTGGTCAACGTTCATGGCCATGATGATAATGAAATCGTGAAATTTACGCTGTGAAGTATGTAATCTGACGTTGCATATTCTGGGCACCATGACAGTTCGCGTGCGCGTGTATGTTTATCTCGACTGACTCTAGTACATTTTGATGTGACCATTCACATACATGTACTAGGTTTTGTAAAGACATGTCCAACTAAGGAATGTACTATGCGGCACATGGAGTTTTTTTGCATTGTATTGACGACTGCAGACGTGGTGGAGCTCTGTGCATCCATTCATTCATATATCAACTATGGTGATAAAATGAGTAGCAGTGTATCTGCTCCTTACCTACATTTCCGTAACTTGGGTTCAAATATCTGATCAGTGCCTCAGTACCTCGGCCACTTTTTGTTTGTTCAAGTTCTAGAGCTCATCATTGTTAGCTTGAGGGCAGGTCTTCACCCATCAACTGCGGCATTGAGGGAGAGGGGATGATTGACAAGTTCCAGCAAACCTTTCTAAATCCAGCATTAACCAAGCATAAATAACATTGAAATATACAAATCAAGTGGAGGAAGTCACTTCCTTCTTCGATCTACTATCCATACGACCCCATATGAACAATTAAGCTTTCCGAAAAGTTGGGATCATGGCTTCCAAACCATTCTATTTCTACACCGATGTCTACCCGGATGCTACATGGAATTCAACGGCTTGTCTCCTACACTCTTACTTTATACTCTTTCTCTGGTAGTCTCCTTGTAGCTGGTGGTGCCGCCATCAGCGCTCAAATGCGATGCTCGCCTGATTTTTCTCGCAAACAGCCTCAGGCCATACCTTGCGATGTCGCCGCCCTTCCACTCCGGGGAGTCGCCTGCCAGGCGACGGGGCCACTTTCATCGACACGGCACGACGATCACGATTCGTCGGTCCGTTTCTGTCCGAACGCAAACACAATCGGCCCGGCACCCACGCCGCCGGAACCGCCAGAATAAATTTGGACCGTTGATACGCGGCTCGTGTTGGGCGGAGTTGAGGGAGACTCGCATGTTCCCGGCGGAACAAAAACAACAGCCTTCCCGGGCACCCTGAGGTTAGGTGAGTAGCCAGCATCACACTCAGGAAAATGGAAGACAACGGCGTCCATTCTACCGGAAGGAAACTCGCCCGTAAGTTTCCGAATTCATCGTCACGGCCTGCACAGGAAATGCCTTGTCAGGCCTTTCTGTGGTCCCCAGAGATAGATAAAAACACGTGTGTTCCAATGTCCGCCTTGACATTGCGACGTGTGGCGAATGCGACACAGCGGCGAATTAAAATTCAGGAGGCGTGCTGGCGTAGCACAGCGGGAGGCGTGAGCCAGTCGGCATACGCATATCTAGTACCCGAGAGTGAATACGTCACCAGCAGACGATTTCACATCGGGCGACCTTTTGTTAATATTGTGCAGAATAGCAATGCCATGATGCAGCGATCAGCAGTGATTGCAGGCCGGTGGCTTGACAGCTCTGTAACTCGTCGTCGATTGTTCCCGGAACGGCGAGCTGGCTGGACTGAGCTGCAAAACAGCTCCGATAATCGGTATAATGGATGAACCTGACCAGAGCGCCGGGCGGACGGCCGCAGACAATCGAGCGTTATGACCGAGATTCCGTGCGGCAGCCATCGCTACCAGATGTCGGGATTAACCGATGAAGGCACTGCATCACTGCGCTGAGTCGCTTAGCCAGGCGGATTAAAAAGCGGACGCTGACTGTATCCTGATGACATCCTGGCGTTGTACAAATTAATTCGATGATGGGCATCTGCCCAAAGCAGCATCAAAATACGGTGACTTTTGATGGCTATATGGGTTCTGAACCATCTTCGAGGTATATCTTAAAAAATCTGCTATAAGAAACCGACAAAGTTATTCGCGGCCAGAGCGAAGCGAGGGACGCGAACAACCATGAATATCGTCTTACGGCAGTGAATGTCCGGTCAAAACCCATGTCGTCCCAAGTGCCTCGTTATTTGCATTGTTGCCAATCTTGCTCTGACAAGCAAGCTTGATCTAGTGGTAAAGAATGCCGGTGAATTATTTTATTTTCGAGAAGTAAGTGAGCACAAAATGTTGTGGCGGCTAGCACGACACTGTATGTCCTGCAGGCAACAAAGGAAGCAAGCGGGCGGATAATGACATCATCGCCAGGCACTAGGGCAATGTACGTTTTAAACGCCTTTCGCGTTGGCGGTAATGCTGTTGTGAATGACCCGCACAATTGATGTTAATTAACTATATTGACACAATTGATGTCAATTGATGTAAAGCTCGGCCGGCCGGTAATTCCACCTTCGCAGGATCGGAGGTTCTTCAAAGTATCCCCACCCCTACTAACTTCCGACCTATGCAAGCAATGATAAATGCAAGACACCGTTAGAATACCATGATCGCGAAGAGCGCGAAACATACCTTATCTTGGCATCTTGGTCAATGATGAGTTTACCACACGTCATTGTAGTTCGCTATGCGAACCTTAACACGCGCACTGGAGGGGGGGGGGGGCGAAATCCGCCCACCACTCCGGTTTTTCGTAATTAACTGCAGATTTTACCGGTCAATATACGCGATTTTCTGCGTACCTGCTTAGAAATGACCGACGCGTCGTTTAAAGCAAGAAAAATGGAAATTTGCCGATTTTTTCCTTCTCAAGTTTGTGGCCGCTAAAGTACAAAAAAAATTATAGCGCCAGACCACAAAAATCGGCGCTGATACGCTTCCCGTATATTCGCAAAAGGGAAGTGTTCTTGGCAACACTAGCGACTTGTTTGATGTATACTGATATGCTATATAGTTTCAAGATCATGTTAGGTCACCGAGGTCAAGTCATGTCAAGTTCATGGCAGGTTAATGGAACCAAACTTGATCAACTGGAATGCTGTCATAAATGCACTACTGTTTGTCATTTGTACTGTTTGTCATTTTGTTTCCATACTTTATTCATGTACTTCACTCCTTTCTTCACGAAGCCGATTGCTCCGAGCTGCCCGACGGAGCAGTCGGGCGGGCGGCCCGGTTTTGGTAACTGGAACAGGTAACTGACCTGATAAAGTGGTGCTATATAGGTGACCTGAGGTCAAATGTTGGATCCAGCACCCAACATTGCAACATTAGTAATGTCCAAAACATCATTGATGCCCATTTTGGAGCATTTAAATACAATCACAGCGATCCATAACGATGACAAGCCAAGCCACGCAATACCAGAACATTTTGCAAATTTGACCTCATTTGACCTTGAAGATATCGACCTAAGGTCACGACATTTTCACACAATAGAGTTCACTACCATACCCATCCATTCTGCGAATTTCATTCCTCTAGCTTCACTAAGAGCCGAGATCTTAGGGGGGGGGCGGAATCCGCCCCCCCCCCCTCCAGTGCTCGTAATTTTCAGAGGCCCTCCAGGGCGCGTGTTAACTAATATCAATGGGAATGGTTAAAAATTGCAGAGCTTGTTTTTCGTAATTGTTTCTCAAGAAATGAGATAAAGAATGTACTGATATTGATCAAAGTTTGTAGTTTGTACAAAATACAACACAACCCTTCTCTAATGCGTTCTCCGTGACCAAGAAAGAAGGGCGGCGTGCGTCAGCACGCCGACACACCGCATGGTGTAGCTGATGGGCATCCTGTAGCCTTCATGGGATACAAATTAGATGATATTCCGTCAGATCGCTGAACTGCAGCGTTATAAGCGGGAACATGTAAAGGTATCTTTCGTTGGACTCGCAAATTATCGGCAGTTTATTTTCCGCATTTCCCTAAATTGGCAATTTTGGATGTGGTGTGGAAATGTATGACTCAGCTCATGTGCGTTCGTAGATCATTGATCTATTGAAGTTCATTTGAGGTCACCAACCCAATTTGACCTCAGATGATCGTTTTTGGCTTCTGAGTGACTCTGGACTTAATCTGAGCGCTGAAACTGAACTTCGCGCTTATTTGTACCCCTGGGCCCAAGTAAGTAGAGTTTGCATGCACTAATTTGGAAGCTTCCCAACGAAGCCAACAATTTAACCTCGTATGACCCTGGACACACGGATAGAAGTGCAAATAAGGCACATCGTTAGTATCTAAGGATGCTGCGGAATGTACTTTTCAAACGCTTCAGCGCTTATCGGCTGATGGTTTACACAGTGGGCGAATTACCTTCCGGATTCTTGCCCAAAATGGACTTTTAAACCGATCTGCATGTTGACTAGTGCAGATATCTCGAGTCACTTCAGTGACCTCAGTTTTCTGTTCTAGTTTCACACGCACACACACACACACACACACACACACACACACACACACACACACGCGCGCGCGGACCACATGACCCCTACTGCCACCCTAATCCGGGCGGAGAGCATTGCAACATCCTTTTGAGTTAGAAACGGACCAAGCCGAGTCTTCTGTGAAACTGTGGCCTCCGAATGATGCATTGTATTCACGACTGTAGCAGAGATCTCGAAGTTCGCATGACTGGAAACAATTCTGAGTATCTTCACTCCAAGAAACGACATGCACTGCCATTAAGGTTAGAATTGCTGGAAATCGCTCGGGAAGTCGCCGGAGCCGCTGCTCTGCCAGCTGGTATGGTCCACACAGAAGCGACCACAATTCTCGCTTGAAATCCAGATGCAATGATTGAGATCGACCTGTAACGCCAACACATGCACTACATAAACACGTTACCATCTGTAACATCAACACACGAACTGCGACATCAACACGTTACCATCTGCAACATCAACACACGAACTGCGACATAAACACGTTACCATCTGCAACATCAACACACGAAATGCGACATCAACACGTTACCATCTGTAACATCAACACACGAACTGCGACATCAACACGTTACCATCTGCAACATCAACACACGAACTGCGACATCAACACGTTACCATCTGCAACATCAACACACGAACTACGACATAAACACGTTACCATCTGCAACATCAACACACGAACTACGACATAAACACGTTACCATCTGCAACATCAACACACGAACTGCGACATCAACACGTTACCATCTGCAACATCAACACACGAACTACGACATAAACACGTTACCATCTGCAACATTAACACACGAACTACGACATAAACACGCTACCATCTGCAACATCAACACACGAACTACGACACATCAACACGTTACCATCTGAAATCAAACAACTGACAACGTACCACTGCACATCAACACATGAACTACGACACCAAAATTACATGAACTACGACATCAACACGTTACCATCTGTAACATCAACACACGAACTACGACATAAACACGTTACCATCTGCAACATCAACACACAAACTACGGCATCAACACGTTACCATCTGTAATACTCAACACACGAACTACGACACCAATACGTTACCATCTGTAACACTCAGTACATGAACTACGACATCAACACGTTATCATCTGTAATACCAACCCATGAACTACGACATCAACACGTTACCATCTGCAACATTCAACACACGAATCCCGACATCAACACGTTACCATCTGTAACACTCAACACATGAACTACGACATCAACACATTACCATCTGTAACACTCAACACATGAACTACGACATCAACACGTTACCATCTGCAGCATCAACACACACTACGACATCAACACGTTACCATCTGCAACATCAACACACGAACTACGACATCAACACATTACCATCTGCAGCATCAACACACACTACGACATCAACACGTTACCATCTGCAACATCAACACACGAACTACGACATCAACACATTACCATCTGCAACATCAACACACGAACTACGACATCAACACGTTACCATCTGTAATACCAACCCATGCATTACGTCATCAACACGTTACCATCTGCAACATCAACACATGAACTACGACATCAACACGTTACCATCTGCAACATCAGCACATGAACTACGACATCAACACGTTACCATCTGCAACATCAACGCATGTACTACGACATCAACACGTTACCATCTGCAACATCACCACATGAACTACGGCATCAACACGCTATCATCTGCAATACCAACCCATGAACTACGTCATCAACACGTTAGCATCTGCAACATTCACCACATGAAGTACGTCATCAACACGTTACCATCTGCAACATCAACACATGAATTGCGACATCAACACGTTACCATCTGCAACGACAACATATTAATTGCGACATCAACACGTTACCATCTGCAACGACAACATATTAATTACGACATCAACACGTTACCACCTGCAACATCAGCACGGTACCATCTGCAACATCACCACATGAACTACGGCATCAACACGTTATTATCTGCAATACCAACCCATGAACTACGTCATCAATGCGTTACCATATGCAACGACAACATATGAACTACGATATCAAAACGTTACTATCTACAACATCAGCACATGAACTACGACATCAACACGTTATCATCTGAAACATCAACACATGAACTACGACATCAACACGTTACCATCTGCAACATCACCACATAAACTACGGCATCAACACGTTATCATCTGCAATACCAACCCATGAACTACGTCATCAACACGTTACCATCTGCAACATTCAACACATGTTGAAACTACGTCTTCAATACGTTACCATTTGCAACGACAACACATGAATTACGACATCAACACGTTATCATCTGCAATACCAACCCATGAACTACGTCATCAATGCGTTACCATTTGCAACACCAACACATGAACTACGACAGGAACATGTTGTCATCTGCAACATGAACATTTCGCGATGTATGTAATTGAGTGCTGTGCTGAGCATGATAACAATTTTAAATTGAATGGTGATGTAAAAATATACGCACTTCTGCGGCGCCTAAGTTGCCACCGTCTTAGGCAACATACGCAGCATTACTATATACATCTGCAGCATATAGTAATGCTGCAGTTCTCACCGTCTTCGATATCAAGTCCAGGTCGGATGCAGTGTTCGCGGCACTGCACATGTTCAACGAGATCCAGTGTGAGGGATGCCACTGTCAGCCGGAAAACATCGCCCTGCTTCGCGCCAGTGCGGATTGTAACGGATTCATGGACCACCAAGAAAACGCCCCTGACTGTGTTGGGCGACGCTGACTCGGACATTCGCGGGAAGGCGGTGTAGATTGGGGGCATGTGCCGCCCGATGGAGGTGGCGCCCTTCTGGCCGGGAAAGGAAGGCTCGAATGCACTCATTCCCCCGCTTAATGAATTTTCGTGGGAGGGGAGTCTTCAACGTCTCCCCGAGAAATGGTATACCCCATGCACATTCTTGAATCCGCCCCTGCGTGCTATTAAGCCTGTAGTATTGATGTGCATTCTTTGCAATCTTCGTAATGTGTTATCTATGTGTAATCCATATGTGACAATATGTACTACATGCACACCAACCACACTACCGTGCTGGTGTGTTTAAAATCGTAAAAGTACCTCAATGCATAGCTTACACAGATACTGTGGAGATTACCCCACCCCACCCCCATCCCAGCGGAATTGAACCGGGGTGACCCAAAATTAGCTACTTTACACTAACCTAACCTAACCCAACCGACCTGACCTGAGCAGAACTCATTTGATCTGACCTAACCCTGCCCTTTCCTAACTTCATTTCCATACACGCAATAACACAGCTGTGCTGCCATGCGTGCACCATAATTTATATTCGCCTATAAAATCTTCCGACGGTAGCATGACTGACGTGGTAGCAAGTACGACCTGTATAATTTTCAACCGATGAAGTTGGCTCCAGAAACCCACCGATCCATCGATTCAATGAGCCAGCTGAAAAGGCCGAAAATGATGTTTGGTAATGTTTCAGGGCAGCTTTGATGGTAGGAAAAGTATTTTGGATGGGGAAAATCTAAAGGTATCGTGGGAATCACAACAGTTGATGCTATGCGTGCTTATCACTTTTCATCCAAAATATGGCCTGACAGGGACGTTGATGGGGTGGGAAGCAGAACCTGTTTCACGAGTCACGACAATTGTCACTCTTGTCGTGAGGGCTGAACCCTGGCATGCGGCAGTTGGCCATGGTCAATGAGAAAAACTGTAGCCGGTATATGGAACCGAGTAATGCAGGCAACGGCCTATCGTCACTTTTAGCAGTTTTCCACCACCAGACCCAATGGTGAAAAACAATGAAAACGGCCGCCTTTTTCACCTCACCTACGGGTTCTCCGGAGAACCCGGAGTTCTCCGGGTTCACCTCACCTCCGGGTTCTTTACACCTCTTCTCCGGGTGCACGTGCCACGTGCGGCAAAAATGTTCACACTGCAGAGCTTCAAGATTGTCTTGGCTATCCCGTGGTGTCAGTTTGGTGTCCATGGCGTTGGTTCGCGAGGCATGCCGGTTGAAACCGAGCCGATTCCAAGCACTAAAATGTGCTATATTCCGATGTAAAAATCCACGTTTCACATGCTAAACAATTGACAACAGAGTATTTCGGCGCAACCCGTTCTCCCATCACATCGGTATCGTTCGCGTGCAGCTTTTGGACTGCATCGCACGGAAATTGTACCCAAAGGGCAGGCAATTCTGTGAACTTTCACGTGATATCACACATCCCTGGTTCCCTGCAATATGAGCCGAGCCGGGCGCCAATATGTGACGGTCGCATTTTTCGTCGGAAAGCGCCCAGCCCCATAATAAACAGAAGTGGGGATGTCGCGCGAATCTTGAGCGCATGGACCGCGCTACGCCTCGCCCACACCTACAAATTGTACATTGCCGGATAGCCCAGGTGACGTGACAACCGCTCCCAGAATTTGAATGGCTCTAGTACCCGCCACTCGCAGCTCGGATGTACTCCACTGAAAACAGATGCACGCGCCTGACGTTCACACGGTATAGCGCACCCGGCCGCCGACCGCAAAGGCACGCAGTTCTCTATCGGGCGCGTGTTTCCACAAAGTTTCATATTCGTGCGACTTGTGATATATGCTGTGGCCTTTGCTAACTGATGTCGACATGACCCAGCTGAAATCAATTATCAAGGATAGAATAGTTAGTTTTCTGGAAGGGAACAGATTGATTCAAGATACTCAACATGGGTTTAGAAAAGGGCGATCGTGTCTCACAAATCTCTTGGACTTTTTGAATCTTGCTACAGAACAATTTGATCAGGGAAATCAGGTTGATGTAGCATATCTTGACTTTAGTAAAGCCTTTGACAAGGTACCCCATAAACGGTTAATGATGCAGCTTCAAGTCCATGGTATTGCAGGCAGCATCCTAAAATGGATAGAGTTGTGGCTTTCAGATAGACAGCAGAGAGTGATGCTAAATGGTACAAAGTCATCATGGCAAAATGTTCTTAGTGGAGTCCCCCAGGGGTCGGTACTGGGGCCACTATTGTTCATTATATATGTGAATAGCATTGAATGTGGCCTTAGCAGTAAGGTTTTGAAATTTGCTGATGATTTGAAGATCTTTAGGGCAATAACAGGGCACAATGAGCAGGTTTTGCTGCAGAAAGACTTAGACGAGCTAGTGAAGTGGTCCGAAAAATGGCAAATGAAGTTTAATTTTGATAAGTGCAAAGTCATGCATGTAAGTAGGCAGCATATGAAGGCTCCATACTTGATGGGTGGCCAAGTACTATCTGTGGCTCAGCAGGAGAAGGACTTAGGTGTTATTTTGAACACAAAATTGGGGGCATCAGAACAGACCAAAGAAGCCAGGAAGAAGGCACTAAGAATGCTTGGGGCAATACAGAGGAATGTGTCATACAAAAGTGAGGAGGTCATCAGGAAGCTTTACTGTGATTATGTCAGGCCACATTTGGAATACTGTGTACAAGCTTGGTCCCCTAGTTATGAGAAAGATTGTTGGCTTTTAGAGAGAGTACAAAAGAGGGCAACAAAAATGGTTAATGGTATAGGCAACCTGGCATATGAGGAACGACTGAAGAAATTGAATATGTTTTCACTTAGATATAGAAGGCTGAGAGGAGATCTCATCGAGGTTTTTAAATTTGTTCATGGTCAGGAACAGGGATATCTCAGGGAAATGTTTGAATTTAACAGAAATGATGCAATTAGAGGTCATCAATTCAAAATTAAAGTTAATCACAGCAGGACAAGGTTAAGACAGTCTTTCTTCACCAACAGGGTAGTAGAACACTGGAACCAGCTGCCAGGAACCATTGTCAGTAGCAACACAATGACCATCTTTAAAAACGGCATAGACAATCATTATCAGACTAGGGGGATTGTTTTTCTGTATTCCAGGGAGGGTTGACCAACAGGGAGGAGTTGGGAGTTGGGAGGAGTTTGTAATTGTTGAGTGTGTTATGCAATAGCAAGTGAGTCTCTTATTAAGTCTAAACGCTTTATAACTTTATATAGGGTGTACCTAGCAGTGGATTCAGCACCTTCCTTCGGGATGTGATACTGATGAGATTGTCTATGGTAGCACAGTGGGTATGATGAGAGGAGTTTGTAATTGTTCAGTGTATTATGCAATAGCAAGTGAGTCTCTTATTAAGTCTGAACGCTTTATGAATTTGTGTGGGATGTGCCTAGCAGTGGATTCGGCACCTTCCTTCGGGATGTGATGCTGATAAGATTGTCTATGGTGGCACGATGGGTATGATGGGAGGAGCTTGTGATTGTTGAGGGTGTTATGCGGTAGCAAGTGAGTGGTGCTAGATAGGCTGGGATATATAGCTTCCTAGGAACTTTGGATAAGGGATTGATTGGGGTGGGAGTATGTACATTTCTAGTACCTTTTCTAGATAGGCTTAACCCAGATGGGCCCCTGTGGCTCTTATTAAGCCTTAATACTTTATGACTTTTTATGACTTGATGACCCCAGTTGACGGCATGTGGGACTTGCCTACGTGACACGCGCGACCCAAAACCACCGCCATAATCTGCTCGCCGAGTCGACGCATCACGTGTGAAAATTCGAGTGAAATCTGCCGGTCGCTTTCACTCAGCATGCGTCGAAGCAGCACACACACACAGACAGACAGACACGCAGAGAGACACACATATTTCGACAACTCTGGAAATTCGACCGCCATGTATTAAGTCTCCGATAGAGATTTATCGTGACTTAGTCACTCTAAATTCTATCTGCGATTTGAACTAGCTGCACCCCTCCCCTCCCCCAAAGGGTGTTCTGTTCGAAATCGATCCTCTGGTGCGCTTCGTTGAGTCTCTAAAGATAAGTAGACGATGAAAGTGTATTCAAATATATTTACTCCTTAAGTGTGACGACTGGCTGAGCTTAGTTGGAGGTGACTCCGCTTGACTTGACTAACTCGGTGACCGTGGATAAACTGACCTAAAATTTTTCACACTACATTTCAAATTGAGGTGGGAAAATGTATGCAAAATTTATGCACATTTTTCGCACGCAGTTTTTTTTCGCTATCTGAGGAAAACCCTGGGATAGAGAGTAAAAAGACCCACCCCTGTGATGGCACGGGTTAATAATTGCTAGATGGCACTGGTGTAAGCGCGCCTGTTTAATGCTGCACCGGGGTG
Organism: Ashinkailepas kermadecensis; assembly: GCA_034440615.1. NCBI lineage: Eukaryota > Metazoa > Arthropoda > Thecostraca > Neolepadidae > Ashinkailepas > Ashinkailepas kermadecensis. The sequence goes on from JAOTOM010004970.1 coordinate 38,758, forward strand.
CACCTAGTTAACTATTGTCTCCAGATACCACCAGTGGAAGTGCGCCTGATGAATGCTGCACCGGGGTGCACCTCTTCATACTATACACGCTAGATGGCACTAGTACAAGTGCGTCTGTTGAATGCTGTACCGGAGCGCACATATTTATACTAAAATCGCTAGATGGCACCAGTGCAAGTGCGCCTGGTGCAACTGCACTTGGGTGACGCTAATTATACTACTAAATGCACACCAACCCTCCAGAATGTTGGTGTATTCAAAATCGATCCAGGCCACTACGCTACTAGTCGGGTTTCAACTGAGTTAACCCAAAATTTGATAATCTATACTTGCATAGCCTAATCTAAGCTAGCTTGACCTAACCTAACCTAACCTAACCCAACATAACCTAACTTAACCTAACCCAAATTAACCTAACCTAACCCAACATAACCTGACCTAACCTAACCTAACGTAACCTAACTTAGCCTAGCCTAACATAACCTAATCTAACATAACCTGACCTGACCTGACCTGACCTGACCTAACCTGACCTAACCTGACCTAACCGGACCGGACCGGACCGGAACTGACCTGATCTGAACTGATCTGACCAGGCCTAATTTGATCTGACCTACCCTGCCCTTTTCCAACTTCATTTCCATGCACGCAAAAACACAGCTGTACTGCCCTGCATACATCATCAGTTATATTATCCCATGAAATCCTTCCCACGGTGGATTGGCTGGAGTGGTAGCACGTGCGACCTGTATAGTTTTCGACCGATGAAGTTTGCTTCAGCAAGCCCACCGATCCATCGATGCAATGAGCCGGGTGAGAAGGCCGACGTTTGGTATGTTTCAGGGCAGATGTGTGGAAAATGATGTTTGGTAACGTTTCAGGGCAGACTTGATTGTAGGAAAATATTTTTTTTCGATGAGGAAAAGCTGAAGGTATCGTGGGAATCACAACGGTTGAAGTTATGCGTGCCTACCATTTTTGTTTCCAAAATGGGGCTTGGCAGGGACGTTGATGTGGTAGGAAGCAGAGCCTGTTTTGCGGGTTACGACACTTGCCACTCTCGTTGCGATGGCTGACCCGTGGCACACGGCAGGTGCCGATGGTCAATAGGAAAAGCATAGCCGGTACATGGAACTTGACAATGCAGCCAACGGTGTATCGTCACTTTGAGCCGTTTTCCAGCACCAGACCCACTCGTAAAAAACGATGAAAACGATCGCCTTTTCTCTACACTCCTCCCGCGGGTGCACGCGCTACATGCGGCAAGAATGTTTGCATTGTCGAGTTTTGAGATTGTCCTGACTACACCGTGGTGTCGGTTTGGTCTCGATAGGTCCATTGATTTGCGAGCTATGCCGGTTGAAACCCACCAAATTTGATAGCTGTGCTACGCGCCGCTTTCAGGTTCGGAGATATCCAACTCAAGACAGATGCATGCGCCTGGCGGTCACACGATACAGCGCACCCGGCCGCCAACCACAAAAGCACGTAGTTCCTTATCTTGCGCGTGTTTCCCCAAAGTTTCATATTCGTGCAACTTGTGGAATATGTTGTGACCCTGTCCAGCTGATGTTGACATGACCCCAGTTGACGGCACGTGGCACGTGCCCACGTGACTCGCGCGACCCGAAACCACCACCATAATCTGTCCGCCGAACCGACGCATCGCGTGTGAAAATTTGAGCGAAATCCATCCGTCCGATTTGGCAAAGCATGCGACGAAGCGGCACATACAGCCAGACAGACACACAGACAGACAAACATTTCTCGACAACTCTGGAAAACCGACCGTCATGTATTCAATCTCCAAATAGAGATTTCTCGTGACATAGCACCTCTAAATCCTATCTACGATTTTGAAATATTCGTAAAGTCGATGTTCCATACATCGATATGAGGTGGTAATGGGGAAAACGGGAGAAAGGGAAGAAAGGAGGAACAAGACCATAGTGGATGAGAGAGAGAGAGGGGGGAGTGGGAGAGAGAGAGAGAGAGAGAGAGAGAGAGAGAGAGAGAGAGAGAGAGAGAGAGAGAGAGAGAGAGAGAGATATATATATATATATATATATATATATATATATATATATATATATATATATATATATATATATATATATATATATATATATATATATATATATATATATATATATATATATATATATATATATATATATATATATATATATATATATATATATATATATATATATATATATATATATATATATATATATATATATATATATATATATATATATATATATATATATATATATATATATATATATATATATATATATATATATATATATATATATATATATATATATATATATATATATATATATATATATATATATATATATATATATATATATATATATATATATATATATATATATATATATATATATATATATATATATATATATATATATAGAGATAGAGAGAGAGAGAGAGAGAGAGAGAGAGAGAGAGAGAGAGAGAGAGAGAGAGAGAGAGAGAGAGAGAGAGAGAGAGAGAGAGAGAGAGAGAGAGAGAGAGAGAGAGAGAGAGAGAGAGGGAGAGAGAGAGAGAGAGAGTGGGAGAGAGACGGGAGGGAGAGAGAGGGGAATAAGAGCCATGAGATGGGAATAATAGAGATATTGATGGTTGGATTGCAATAAAACGTTAACTAAAGGTCGGGATTTGAGTGTTTCGGTCAAAACTTCGAGAAGCCGCAAATGCAACGATTATGATAGATTACGCGTTCCATGACCGACATACCAATGTACTTCACCCCATAAATTTCCATTGAGACCAAAATTTGCCTACAGGGTAGTCTTTGGCTCTGAATACGACTCTGTAAAGTTCAGCCCGATTCGACATACGGTTTTTGAGCTAGCCTCCGTAATTATATTTGGTCAAACAACATGGCTTGGTTTCACGATGGATAGCTCATCCAAAATTAACAGGAAGGGTTGCAGATGATATACTGCAGAATAAAAAGGACCAACGGAAGCATTCCCGACATTAGATACCAATGCTTCTTAAACTTGACCTCGCGACTTCATGACCCCACTTCACGACCTCATGACATCGTGACCTTGTGACCTCCCGTGACCCCTATGCAATCAAAATTTATCAGTATGGCGGCGGAAATTAAAGTGGGCATGATTTTGCGGACCAAATAAAACAAGATCCGTTCCTCTTTTAATTATCCCATATGGCCGTCCGTTCTACATGATTTTTTGCCGGTTTTGTATCTTCCGAGTAGGACGGATTTCATGCAAGCTTTTTCCCATTAGAGATAGCCGCAAAGCTACATGAGGTAGAACAATTACATTCAGAAACGTGCTAGGAATATGTTACCCTAAAAAAACATTCAAACCTTTTTAATGTAGATCTAATTTCCCTTAAACACCTTCATGAGTTTCGAGGTCACCAGTTACCGATAGGTCACCCACGAGTCTATATATGCGTAGCGATGCAATTGTACTTCGGAACAACTGACATGTATTGAATGGAATAAAACATGGAAACAACGCAATCCGACCCTATGAAATCAGGTTATGTTACCTACATCTAAATTTGGCGCGGTAGGCAGGTAACTATAACAAATATGAGGATCACGTTGTGTCAGCGATTAAATGATAGGCAGGTTTATCACCTGGTGCTAAAAATAAATTGCCTGGGGGATTTTGATAAAGGTGCCGGACCATAAGAAATCCTATCTACGATTTTGAAATATTCGTAAAGTCGATGTTCCATACGTCGATATGAGAGGGTAATGGGGAGAACGAGAGAAAGGGCAGACAGGAGGGAGAAGGCCCTAGTGGATGAGAGAGAGAGAGAGAGAGAGAGAGAGAGAGAGAGAGAGAGAGAGAGAGAGAGAGAGAGAGAGAGAGAGAGAGAGAGAGAGAGAGAGAGAGAGAGAGAGAGAGAGAGAGAGAGAGAGAGAGAGAGAGAGAGAGAGAGAGAGAGAGAGATAGTAGAGAGATATAGAGAGAGAGAGAGAGAGAGAGAGAGAGAGAGAGAGAGAGAGAGAGAGAGAGAGAGAGAGAGAGAGAGAGGGGGGGGGGGAGACGATGAGAGGGGAATAGTAGATATATTTATGGTTGGGCTGCAATAAAACGTTAACTAAAGGTAGGTATTTGAGTGTTTCGGTCAAATCTTCGAGAAGCCGCACATGCATCGATACTGATGGGATATCACGAGGGGATTTTTTAAAACGTGCCGGACCATAAGAGTCATTTGCGCCGCCTTTAAAGCGAGTTTGTGTTGCCAGTAAAGCAAAGGCAACCGTACATTTACGTTAAGGGAGTTTTAAGTTACAGTGAATGTTACGTTAAGGTACTGAAGGTGGGTGCTGGACGGGGGAAATCTCTCGGATATCGAAATTCGTTTTACTTTACTCCTCCGTAAAATAATTTGTAGTTGGGGTGGGGAAGTGGTGACGAGAAAGTTTATTGGGTTTTGCCAGAGTACCGGCATTAGCGTACTCTTGTCGAAGAGCAGCAGGGGATCTTTACCGTGCAGACAGGAGGTAATTGTCCACACCGTTTATCACGCCGGCGGCCGCCTGTTCGTCGTTAGTAGTGAGCTAGTCTAAGCATGCCATGCAGGGTTGTCAGTTGGGTTAGTACGGTATTCGGCAATTCGGCTCTTCTACGTACATCTGGGTACATCTGGGTAGCCGTTTTAGGCTATGAATTGCAAGACAGATCGACTCACCTGTGTCCACCTGCGATAACCATTTATTTCAAAGGAGAAAGCAAATCGGTTCATGTACATTCGTTGCCATTCGAGGATTTACGTTATTCCTGTGTCGCGATACACGCAGTGCATCGCGGGCATGCATTGCGTGTTGAAGTGAGTGTTGGTGGTGTGGTATCTACAATGTTCCTGCTAGCTTTGTGGCGTACAGATATTCAAATAGCAATTGAAGGAGTTATGGGTGTTTGTCACCCCGAAGCGGTGGAAGCGACATGGTGATGCCCTCTCTTTGGCAGTGGTTGTCTTTGGGTGTTAAAGCCACTACAGTCTAGCAGGATGTGGCCTATGCTTAATGTGGTGTTGTATGTGCCGCAGTTAGATGTTGTATATTGGTCATCCTCTAGTTCAAGCTGTGTTAGTTCAGTGCAACCAGTTCTGAGTCTAGTGAGAATGACTTCTTTTTGTCGGTGAAATTGATTTGATGTGTTCCCTGTGCCTACCGTTGGCTTGATGTTGTGGGTGTGGTTGGATTTGTGTTATGTACCGAATATTCCATACTGGGGTAAGTGTTGAATGCTAAGTTTTGCTTTGAGAGCCGATTTGTTTCTTCGTTATCTGGTATGTTGGCGTGGACCGGTATTCGTAGGAAGGAAATGTTGTTGTTTCCGTTATGAGCCACGATTTGTCGGATTCTGTCAATGACTAGACGTGGACAGTCGTGGGTGTTGCTCTTTGACTGAAGGACGGATTTTTTATCTAAGCAAATTACTACGTTTCTAGTGTTACGCCTCATGAGAATGGAGAGAGCGGCCAGAACGACCAGTGCTTCAGCGGAGTAGGTGGAGAAGTTATCGGGTAGACTCTTGGAAAGCCAAGCGTGGTCCAGTGATGCTAATGCCTAACTTGACCTTGTGTTTCGACCCATCAGTGAATACGAGTGTTTTGTGGTTGCTGTTATCGGCGAATTTGTGGAAGGTACAAAGTATTTCCGGCGATGTGAAAGTCGATTTCTTTTCCGAGAGCAAGTACTCGACCTTTGGTTGACTGACGGTTCATAATGGCCTAGTGGGCGGTCGAGCTGCAGTGGTTGGCATTGTGCGGTTAAGATCTGAGAGAACCGTGGCAACTTGAACACCATATGATGGAAGTTTGTGACCAAATCGGCTCTTGTCTTATCTGTCAGGCGTAAAGCAGCGCTGTGCCGGGTGATTTTTAATGGATTTGATTCTAATGTGATAGCGGCACAGCTGTCGTGTCTTCCTGAAGTGGAGTGAAGGAGTGTTTGAGTCTACTAGAAGGCTGGCTATCGGTGTGGTGCTGAGGGTACCTGTGGCTGATCTGATGCAGTTGTTTTTAATTGTTTCTAAACTTTTTTCTCTAGTTTTTTTAAATGGTGGCAAAGATGATATTGTTGTATTCTAGGATGGTATGATTGATTTGTAGAGTCGTAGTGCTTTCCTGTCTCCGCACATTCTGGGCCTGTAAGTGCACGGAGTACATTGACGCGCCGTTGAGCAATCTGCATCAGTTTAACGGTTTCGTATTAAGGTGATCGCTGTTCGCTGGTAGCTGCTATGTTCACAATTTAGATTATAGGCTAATTTTTGTTTAGCTGTGGTTTTTGTGCTATTTGAATATCTCTCAGTACATTTTTGCCACCAAGCAGACGTTGCAACATTAAAATTAGGCACGATATTCGTGGTAGCGGTAAATAATTTATACCAGACGTGATGTCGTTCTTGTAAATGTACCTACTTACAAGTGTTACAACAGTAGTTGGAAATTATATTGGTATTCCTTTTCATAGCTGTAAATTGTATTGGTATTCTTTTTGAGAAGGAATGCACACGGATTAGAGGGCAAGTGACGGAAGAGATAAGCTAGGTGTAGCGAAGCTGGTTTTCAGGACACCTGAATTTCATAAATTTAGCCCCCTCCCCACAGTACGCCTGTCGCGACGGGTTCCGGCAGATATCCGGCTGCTTACGTCGGCACGGCGCCGCCCGCCGGCGAGGCCAGTGGACATTGTTCCCCATCCCCTTCCGGCCGTCACGTGCACAGATATCTGGGCCAGGTATTGCGCGGCAGAGGTGACCTCGTTAGCCCGGCCGCCGCCTTCAGATGGTATGACTGTGATATGATCGGCCTCTGTCATTGTGGCGATCCTATGTCGCTACTGTCTCAAGTGCAGTGTGTATGTGTGGGATGACAGGTATGACAGACGTCATACCCCGTGGCCAATGTTAGGTGTGTCTGTGATGTTAGATGTGCGTCTGTAAGGCCAGAGCATCTGTGATGCCAAGTGTGTGTAATTTCGAATGTGTCTGTAATGTCAGGTGTAGTGTCGGGCACGTAAGGACAAGAGTATGTCTTAAGACTATGCATGAGTATAAGGTTTATGAATGTGATGGTGACATATCATAATATCTAACTGCTATGTGCATGGCACCCCATAGCTTGGGTCTATGGATGTCAGATGCCAGATGTCAGTGAGCTGCGGTGATTTGACTGTCGCGTGTCGCTATTGTGTCAGGCGCTGTGTCGCCAGACCAGAGGAGTGCGGCGCCTCTGTCAGTCGGGCGACGTTATTGTGGATCACCAGTGTCCGGTGATAAGCTGAGGTCAGCAGGCAGGTGCCTGTGTGCACGCTGAGTTAGCACTGACTCTCACGAGCGGTCGGGCTCTGGTGGTTACCAGAGACGACTCTGATCTGGTAATGCTGTGGAATGTCTCTGATTTCTCAGAGGGATGACGCGCCCGCCGTTGCAGGAAAGTTCACTGAGTGCGAGCATTGTTCTTGGTTGTTCAGAGCCGTACGACCGACGCTCTCGGATGCGACGCAGAAGTCACCTGCTCTGGTGATATCGGGAGATGAGCCCACTGAATGGGGGCGTAAACCGTCACGTGATATCACGTGTCGCGGGCTAGGTCACGTGGTTGCCTGGCGTGGTACAATCGGGGTGTTGGCTGTCGCGTCTACCTCGCGGCGGAGCCGAGGGCTCCGCAAGGACTCACCGGAGGTGTCACCGAGCTGTCGACGCGACCGGTTGGGGCTTGGCCCTCGGCGAAGACGACTGACCAGTCGTCAGAGGTATGTCTCTGGGACTCTGACTGAGAGTCACTAGTTGTCAGTCAAGCTCGATTGAAGCGATGCGTTACTGAAAGGTATTATTGTATTAATTTTTGTCTAACTCCTGCACAATTGAAACTTAATAATTGTCGCCATTGGTCTGCTAATTAATGGCACGGATATAAGTGCTGGATTTCGAGGTGCCTGTTAAGAGACGTTTGGATCGGAGCTCTGGGATTGAGACAGAGAGCTATTGAACATATACCCGAGGTTTATCGTCAACGTCGATGTCTATTAGTTCTATTACATGCCAAAAGAAGTTCTTCCTAGTCATCTGCGAAATGTCTGATCAGCACTGGAGAAGAAGAACTACCCTACACTGAGGAAGGCAAGCGAGTGCTTCACGAAAAAAATGAAGACTCACGGGGATTGAGATTGGAACGCCTATGACTACGCCTGCGAAAAAGTATATTTGTCGCCACGAGCAGGACATTGGTGTTTCATGTACTTGGAACTTGTTTGCTACTTCACATGGCAAGTGGGCATGTGGCGACATTGGTGGTACGGTAAAACGAACCACGTAACATGGAAGCCTGCAGTGTCGTGCGACGAGTTAGATCTTTTCGGCTGATGCGATGTTTCATTTCTTGGCTGAATAATTCTGAGTAGTATCTATTTCATGGTTGTCAAGGGCAAGGACGAACGTATTGAAACAGCAATGGCACTTCGCAGTCGTTTCGCAAAAACTGTCATTCTCAAAGGCACGCAGCAATTTCGCAGTACTTCACGTTCCGGCCAGACAGCGGTGTTCGTACCCGGAGACAGCGGAGTTGTCCCAGGATCAAGGACGAGAGATGAAGGCATCCAAGTGAATACGATGCAAAACACGGCATTATTGCGATCACAATGGTGGTGTTTATATTTGAGTCCATTTATGTAATGCTCATCCAATAATATTGGCATGGACATAGCAACCTGAACATCCGTGAGGCTCTGAAGCCAATGCACCCTCAAGCGTATTACTTTCCTGACACTTGCCATATGAATTCGCATGTGTTTGCCCATGCAATCTGTCGTCATTGACGCTTCTTAACTTATAAGTGTGCATATGTACCATTGTGCAATACAGTGCCCCATGCGCAATGTCCACATGCGTAGTGTCCCAAGAACGTGAACAGTGACGTAGTATGAAGGTCGTAAAAATAATATTTCCGGGCACAATGTCACACGATGTTACACAGTGACAGAAAAGAATGGCCTGCAATATATGTTTGACTGTATGTCCATATAAATGATGCTCTGCAGGTGGAAAGAAAGCACGATTGTACTTCTTGTTGTGATGTTAGGATGGTCGAATATGGTGAGACTGCATCGTTGTCATGTTTGACGACATTCAATGCAAGTTGTAAGCAACCACCAGATGTTCTGAAGTAAAATTACGCTGCTACACGGAAATAAAACACGACACTTTCGGTGATCATAAAATGTGGAACCCTTGTTAAGGAAATTACACGATATGCATTGGGGAGCTACAAATGTGTAAGTTGGAAAAACAATTTCTCATCATCTGACGTTTATTTCGTTGTTCCATCGCATCGTTGTTCTACTGTGCAGTAATGAGCACTAATGTGTGATATGAATGGAGTACCCAAAACGTGAACAATAAATTCATAGGAAGATTGCGAAAAAAAATGTTTTCGGGAACACGCTATGGATACCGTGCCAGAAACGCGTGTACTTGCATTGCAATAGGGATTCGACTGTACGTTCATGTAAATTATGCTTACAGGTAGAATGAAGGCATAATTGTATTTCTTGTTGTGAGGCCAGAGTGCAATGGCTCGGAGGATGTAAGGACGGGTTTGGCATGCCGTAAGCCCCGGGACTGAAAGTGTAGGGCCGGCCAAATTTGGGACCAAGCAATTTATTAATTAATGACAGAGTGAATGGCACGAGCACATGTGAGTGAATGAGGAGAATGAAGGTGTGTTTGGTAGCTTTAAGGACCAGCGGAAGCCGCTTGGGCTCAACACAGGCGCCTATTTCATGTGGTACATTGCACAAAATTAGGCTACTATTAGCACCCAACAAGCCCCAACTGGAATCAATCCATACAAACTGCGGCAAAATTACATGCTCAATATTTTTTTAATATAATGCATTTACTGTAATGCAGCGGGTGACACTCACTTGCCTATGTGGTGTTCCTGAGACTTTGACCTCGCACAACATATGTATATGTATCAGAGAGGGTAGTTCAAACAGCACTAAGCCGGCTTGGGTTGGGGGAATGGGCGGTGGAGGTGGTGGGGCACCAAACACAACATCAACACACTGGCACTAAAAGCAAAGGAGAGATTCAGACCAGCCCAGTTTGGTTTGATAGGTTCTCTTTCACACAACCCGGGAGAAACAACCACAACCACAGCAACCATAGTCCCCCCCCATACACCACACACCATGCCGACAGCATCAGTACATCGCGACCGGCAGCACCGAAACATGACCACTTTGAACATCAGCACGCCAGGCGCGTGAAACCTGTACCCTCGAGAGGGTCGTATTCAGACTGATGTCGACTGGAATAGGCAGGAAATGCGGTATCTTCCGAGCTCAGATGGGCGCAAAGCTTCTCAGACGGACCGAAGGTGAATATCGCACGCTGTCAGGATAATTATGATTTGTGCGGTGCATCGTGTTGCATATTTTAGACTCATGTTCCTTAAGACATGGTGTAGATCACACATTGCATTTTATGCGCATGAACCCATTCCTGCACGGTTCAATGACAAACACGCGGCTCTATCTGTTCTTCTTCCTCTGACAAGATGACTTGGTGCAAATGTGAACCACCGGAGGGTTCTGGCTTGGGGTCATGCAATGATCAATTCTGAATGGCTTAACTTTGTTTTTTTTACCTTGGTAGGTGTGCTTTAAAGTGTACCTATTCCTAAAACCTGTACATCTCGCTTTTCCAACATCTGGATTCCATAAAGGCCCGCGTAACTCAGTCATGGCGGAAATGTGCTTCTTGTGTTTGTGAGCAGATGATTTAGATATCAATGCTATGGCAACGGATTAAAACAAAGCATTCATTAACCCTTCCCGAGCCAGGGGTTTAATGACGCTCCTCAGTCTGACATAGGTGATGGAGCATCATTTGCCGACCTGATGGTGTACAAACTGTAGGTGTCATGTCAGTTCACCGAGTTGTGATGTAGAAATGAACATCCGATTTCCTCTTCGCTGAAATCACAAATTATCGGATATTAATCTCACTTATTATCCCCAAATGACACATGCTGGACTTCACATGGCAATGAACAGCATGTTTAGTATTAATATTTGTATGGTCAGTCGAGGTCATTGATTCGATTTGATATCCGACGAACCTTTCTGGCTTCTGAATGACTCCGCGATCAGCTTGGGCTCTGGATCTGAATTTGACGTTAATGTTACCTCTGGGCATAAGCAAGTAGTGCTTTCAGCACTTATTTGTATTTTTTTGGAAACGACCCTGCGTCGGCACTGCCAGCATTACCTCGAGACAAGTCATCGATGACGCCCTCTACGTCGGCCCCTCCTATTCGTCAAGAAAACCCCTCGAAACGCCCCTGGATCATCGGAAATTTCCATGGAACCCTCACCTCCACCCTTCGCCCACTACTTTAGCGATGTCCTGTGCACCTCCCCAGTATCTGCACCTTCACTACTCATAAACAACCTCTGTTGGCACGCCCGAATCAGCATCTCCACCTCCCAAAAAAACTCCGTGTTGACACCAATGAATCAGCACGTCATCCTTCAAGACACAAAATACTAGAAACGGCCTTAAATCGGCACCTCCATCAGTTTCGAGACCGATCACTGATGATGCCAAGGAATTAGTCTTTAATTGTCATCTCCAACAACCTCCTCCCCCGAGAATTTACCGGCTTCGCCACTGAATCGGCACCTCCACCCGCCCACGGCTGGCGATGGCTGCAGTCAACTGGATGCATTTCTGACATCGGAAAGTCTGAATTAGTTTTATCATGAAGGCTTCGTTCATAAATTGAATAACACTGTTGGCAATTGCATCAACCAATACAATAAATTACCCCACTCACTCCAACACTGAATTGTGACCTGAAAGTTAAGTCTGAAAAGTAGCAAGTCCATCATCATTCCGGCTTCGCCATTCACCGAATAGATATGTCCGCGAACAGCGCAGTGAGAGCTACCAGTAACCTGAAAGTTTCATTCTTTCCAAAGTGAACTCGACATCCTCCCCAGCCTGCACACACACACGCACATGCGCACACACGCACGCGCACACGCAAACGCACACACACACACGCACACGCACACGCACATGCACACGCACACGCACACACACAATCGTTCTCCATGAACGTCTTATGTGTCGGAGGTCTTCTGCTCCACCGGCACCGTTCATCTCGAGCTAGTTGTTGCTGTTTTTTTTGTCGTCGATTTTTGTTAAAACTGAAAACTAATGCATACAGGGTAATGCCTTGGTACCAAATTAGCCACGCTTCAGTTTCTTTAATAGTATTCTGCTTGCATATTAAAGTAAGTTGTGATTGAAAAAAAAACTTTCAAAAACTAAGCCTCTTTACTCAAGACTTTATTCAGCTCAACAAAGACGGTGGTCTGCAACAAAAGAATGCACGGAGTGAGCACAGTGCCCAGTTGGCGGCAGTTGCAATCACATTCACCATATTCTCCCCAGCAGATAGAAAACGGATGTAAGGGGCAACAAGTACGCTCACTCAAATGGGATCAATATCGTTTGGGTGTTCAGGAGCCTCCCATTGTCCACCAGATCGCACCAAAGAAATTAGGTAAGTAGACAAGCACAGTACATATCAACCCTTCAACTACAGCAAAAGCGAGAACACTACAGGTTTAGCTGCTCTAAAGCCTTTCGCTGTCTACCAGAGCGTCTTAAGACAACAGGATCCATAGGGCGACTCTCAGCATGGGTTTCCATCTCACCTAACGCTTCAAAAGCATGAGAAACATCGTGAGCAGCAGGGTAAGTATCGTTATCAGCAACGTAGGGATAATCGACATCATCAACTGGGGAAGCATCGGCACCATGCAACTTCAAAGGCTGCAATGGATTGCCTACTTTGACAGGCTGCATCCTTTCCCCTGGCAGTATTCAAAACGGGCGTGTAGAACTGTCCTCTCCGCTGGTGGCTAGATCCCGGGTGGACACAGTAGATTCACGACCACCGGGGAATCGTTCCCGGGAATAGTTAGGTGTGGCATCAATGAGATCCATATGCTCCACCAGATGGTCTGACTTAGACTGACGGACAAACTTGCGCGGCAGCACCATCCCAGGGGACGCTAGCCATGATGGGAGCGAGTATCCGTGTACGGACCTCATAGAGAAGGAAAACAGCCTCTCATCAGGTGTTTGATTAGTGGCCGTGAACAACAGCGATCGAATGGAATGCAGAACGGCGTCGAGAACAGTCTCCCACATAGTCTCGGGCAGATTGCGTGACTTCAGAGCCAGGCGGACAGCCTTCCAGATAGTCCCGTTCGTCCTCTCGCACTGGCCGTTCACTACGGGATGATAGAGAGTGGAATGTGTCGTTACGACTCCGTGATCGGAGAGGAATTTAGAAACCTCTCTTGACATGAACTGGGCTCCCCTGTCCGAATGTACCGAGGAGGGACACCCAAAGACTGTAAAAAAAACTTCTGAAAACATGAGACGACTGTCTCAGCAGTCATAGCACTGCACGGATATGCGAATGGAAACCGAAGGTACTCGTCCACCCCAACGAGGAGGTACGTATTCTGGCTACAGGAAGGATTAGGGCCCACAGAAGTCACGGACAATCTGCCAGAAAGGCCTGACAGCATGCACTAAGTGCGACTCGGGAGGCTTGGCAAAGCTAGGCTTCAGTTCGACCCACACCTTACACTCGGAACAAACCCGACGGACCTCCTCCAGGGAATCAGGTAGGTTCTTGGTCTTGATGAAGTGTCATAAACGCGTCACTCCAGGGTGACATAGAGACTAGTGTGCATCCTATAAAGTTTGACGCTGCACATTCGTCGCGGAGCACACTCGAGATATCGCGTCAGCTGCAGAGTTGTTAGCTCCAGCTCTATGCTGGATACCATGCTGATATTCAGAGAGTTCCAGACGCCAGCGAAGAATCCTGTCGTTCTTGATTTTGGAGGTGGAACCTTGGGTGTCGAACATGTACGATGCCGCTTGCTGCTCAGTGATAATCTTGAATCGGTTACCAACGAGGAACTGTCGCCATTTACGAATAGCCTCTATAACCACGTTTGCCTCTCTCTCCACAGCCGGATGATTCCTCTTCGAAGCAGTCGGTGTTCTGGAGAGGAACGCAACCGGCCGTCTCAATTGTGAAATGGTAGCAGCCAGAGTGGAAGCAGAGGTGTCAATTTCAGCCGGGAAGGGTAGAGTCTCGACAACAGGCGCCATTGATGCACGACATATATCTTCCAGAGTACAGAAGCTTGGAGCAGCTTCATCCCATGGGGAAGTATTTGAAACCGAGCAGTGGCAGGATCCTGCTGGAGAAGTTTGGGATCCACTATAGGACAGACGTCCGAATGTGCGCCTCGGAGTAGCAGAGTCTGAGGGGACCGGCATATTCCTCAAGGGCTGCAGCCGGGCCGGATCAGGTCACAGGGTTCCGTTGGAGATGATGTACACTAGATACAAAATCTCTGTGAGATCATGCTCGCAATTCCTGTCATTCAAGGTGATGTTGTTCTCTTTTACCACCTCCAAGAACCGCTTGAGGTTGCGATCATGTTCCTCTTGGTCTACCGCACAGACGATCATATCGTCGACGTAGGCGTAGAATCCCTGCAGACCATTCCCTTCAAACAGGGTGTTCATGGCGCACTGGAGAACAGCCATCGCGTTCGTGAGACCAAAAGGGAGGTGTCTGAACTGAGACAACTACCCATCTGCCTCGAAGGCGATGAATTTCTTCTCATCCTCTCGGAGAGGAACCTGATGATAGGCACTCTGTAGATCAAACTTGCTGAACACGTGGTGGTTAGCAAGCTTCTGGGCCATGCCATCCATATGGGACATAGGATAGGAGTCCAAGAGAGTGTACCTGTTGATTGTTATGGAGAAGTCAATTAAACCATCCGACGCTTGCGTCGCTCATCCGAGGCTCCCCGCACCTGAACACACCATGGAAACTGGCTTTTCTCCACAATACCCTATCTGAGAAGGGTTCCTACTTCTTCGCTATCAGGTTGGGAGTGGCGGCGAGTGGAAGTACTTAGAGGTTTGCAGTCAGGACTCAAATGGGAAAACAGAGAAGGGGTGTTTATGCTCATGCTAGCTACTCCATGCACATTCAGGGGGGGGGGAGGGGAGAGACTTCCTTTCAGGTTGAACTGAACAGACTGATGGAGATTCATGAAATCCTGTCCTAGGATTATATTAGCGCAAAGATGCGAGAGGACACACAGTTTGAAACCAGAGTAAATTTCACTCTGCATGTTAACATCCACTACACAGTGTCACATAGTGGCAGCTACCAGCGGAGAATAGGCCATCAACAAGGCCATTGCGATGTTCTTTCTCGAAGGAGTCGGCTGAATCCCCGGCTTCTGAACAGTAGCCAGGGTCATGTACATGTTTTTTCTTGCGATTTCGCTTTGGAACCGGGTGGATTCTTGTTCATTATATTTTTGCTATCACAGGAGGGTGCTTTTCATCTAGATTTGACCAAAATTTGATATGGTCAGGTCGCAAAATTTGTCCCCACCGACCGAGCGACACGCTCAGCCGGCCGGCCGGCAACGGGCGTCCCGACGATGCGTTGCCAGCCAACTACCAGCTGCCTTAACCCACTACTAGAGTTAGCAATTTGCAGAAATTATCTGGTCCAAGCCCGATCCGAACCCGACCTTTGAATTCCCAGACCCGGTGCGAGTCCGAATATAAGTCCCATGCCCGGTCCAAGCTTAATTCTTGCATGGAATGCAATGCAGAAGTTGTCGGGCAGACCCGATACTGTCAGGTCCACTGGACTGTGCAGTGAAACTACGGAATTGGACGGCAAAGTGAGACTAGCCAGGTCATGTCAGCTTGGTCATTTTATAGCACTTGATCATAGTCGTGTCAGCACGTAGTGATTGGAGCATTCCAGCATTTGCCCTCACGTTCATGCATTATGCAAAATACAATCCCTGTGTTCAGCTGTGATTTTCTTCAGCATTAGTAAAATCCCTGAATTAACTTTTATGTCCAAATGGAGTTGGAGCTGCTAAGATACTACGGCATGTGCAAATAGAGTAGTGGGCAGAGGTGGCAAAGCTCAGGCCCAAGGGCTCGACACCCGAGCCAGACATAGGCCCAAACGAGCCCCTGTCGGGTCGGGCCGTCAACTCCTCCATGGCATTCCATGCAAAGGTTGAACTTGGACCAAGCCTGGGATTTACGTCGGGCTAGTACCGAGTATGGTACTTCAAAGGTCGGCTTCGTGTCGGGCTTGGGGAAGATAATTTCCGCAGATTGTTATCTCTAGTAGTTGGTCAAGGCAGGTGGCAACTGGCTGGCAACGCATCGTCTGGACGCCCATTGCCGGCCGGCCGGCTGCACGCGGCGGCCGGTCGGCGGAGGAAAAGTTTGCGACCATATGAAATTTGTGTTAAATATAGATTAAAAAGTACCTTCCTGTGATCGCAAGAACAACATGAACAAGAATCAAACCGGTTCTAAAGTGAATTCGCCAAAAAATGTGCATCTAGCCCTGGCTACTAAGTATTAGACGTTACACCTTTCCACGCATGGGTAAGTAATGTTTACCTTACCGACACTTAACAACCGCCATTGTCAACAGGCGAACATACAATCATGGCAGTTATAAATTCATTATCCAGACAATCCTTGCATGCTATCACAGCTAAACCATCTCATTTTCTTCTTCCAATACCATTTGAAGCCAACCGATGGCCATTCGCCAATAAATCTTCAATGGACTGGTAAAATCAAATTCAACCGGCCCCGTTATTCAGGGAAATTTGACCAACTGCCGTCCATTGAGACTTCTAGAGCAATCAACCACAAATTTACGGCGGTCGGATGTGACGCTTAATTAAATATATTTATATGTGGTCTTGGGAGCATCGAAGCACCGTGTCAGGTTCACATCCGTACGAGACGCAGTTGTGAGGACGTTTTAAGAAGTGCTAATAAGCCGAGTTCATAATGAAGGCTTGCCAACATTACGTCCTCCACGTCACATGGGGCCCGGAATAATTTTGGAGTAGCCACGACTCACCAACATTACGTCCACCACATTATATGGCGCACGAAGTAATTCGGTAGTAACCAGGACTTACAAACCTTACGTCCACTACATTGCAACTGGCACGAAATAGTTCGGCATTAAAATAGTGGATGCAATTCGCTAGTGCTCGAGTAGTCTTTGACACCCTCGGGAGCAGTGATTGCCCATTTGCACCTTTTCTCAGAATCCCCCGACCCCTCGAAGGACGAATGCTACAGTTATGAACACATCTATGTGTACACCGCACCAAGCTATGGCCTTGAGACCCATGTATTTCAGGAGGACGCTGCCGGCGTAATTTCATCATCGGTAGCTAAGTAGCATCGGTAGCATATGGTAGCTTCATGATCGGCCGGCTCAGTGACAGCTGGTTCGGAGAGTGCATGTGACGGCCACCGTCAGTGGACCAGCCATGACATCACTAACCTAATGGCATGTGATTCATCACACTTATGCGTCACTCGCTGCACAAGCTGCCGGCGGCAAATATCCAGCAACTGCAGCCCACAAAACCACCAATGTCGGTGAAGGACTGTGAGAGTATGTGCAACTTGTGCAGAATTATCATGCTGAATATCCGTCGGACAAAACAACACCATATTATGTTCTTATGTTGGCCATCTTCGTTGGAATTTAAATGAATGCCGCTGGTGACCTGTTAGTGAGGTACGCAATTTCACTATACAGACCATCCATCCACGTTTCCCCCAAACCGGTAACCATATCGGGAAATACGGGCGCCACTAAAATTGTTTGTTTTGCCTGTGCTGACCCGACCTGGGCCACTGCCGCTGTTAGGGATCTGCATTCTTCAGACCGGTGGTGCCCGCTGGCCTGACATTTACAAGCCTTCCGCCAACATCCATTCCGAGCCACTCCATCATGTGACATGTTCCACTGCGGACTATCGACGCGTGCAGTGTGTACAGTCAGCTACAATACATTGGCTATTATGCGCGGCTCGCTTGGACGGGCCCGTGTCACGGGTCGGTGCCGCCGCCCGGCGACGGCCGTGTCATCCCATCTCCCGCCGGCTGAGCAGCTGCTGGTCACGACAGCCTCACTACAGACCAGACCGCCCACATCACAATCGATGCGCCACCGCCCCACCAGCCCAGCACGGCCGCATGTGCATGTGTACGTGCATGCGTCTGTGTGACATGTGTCAGCGCGTGCACTTGAATAGCGGCGCCGAAACAGCCACCGACAGAAATAAAGGCATGGGAGGTACTGAGCGAAGCGTTGAGAATACCATTGAAATCACATATGTCATGGTGGGAGGGGAGGCGTTCATATTTCCCAATTTCAAAATTTTCGACGTTTATAACTTCCACATTGGAAGTTAATTTCCGAAACTTGCAAGTTACTTGTCAAATTAGATGATAACGTCCGAAAATTGGAAGTTAACTTCCAACAATTGGAAGGTTAGGTTAGGTTAGGTTAGCTTAGGTTAGGTTGGGTTAGGTTAGGTTAGGTTAGGTTAGGTTGGGTTAGGTTAGGTTTGGTTCCCATCAGGGCTACTTTTGAAGTCAACTTTCAAAAATTAGAAGTCAACTTCCAATTTGGAATTTATGAACGTTGAAAGTGGTGAACTTTAGAACATATGATACGCCATCGACGGGAGACAGACAGACATACAGATGTGTGCGCTCGAGGTCCGTGTCGATGACGGCTTTTGGCAAGTGGGCGCCGTGACAGCTAAAACGCGGGAAAGCAAAGTAATGCGATCATTGCGTGGCACATAGCACTCGATCGACATTGGGCACGACGTGACGCGACAACATCATGGCACCACACACACGTCATGTTCAGTCATCACCGCCACAAACATGCTGCACGCTCACATCGCAGAAGGCGTGACAGTGTCGTACGTTTGGGAGTAGCGCGGCATGTCGGTGCACACGGTCAATACGGAGATCTTTTAGCGTGTGTCCCTCTGCTGCACAGCCGTCGCCCGCCAGCCTCAGTACGAATCCATGGCAGTGTGACGCTGTCGGCATGTCACGTAGCGTGCGTAGGGTATCTGACTTGTCTGTCGGCATGTCACGTATCGTGCGTCGTGTATCTGACTTGTCTGTCGGCATGACACGTATCGTGCGTAGTGTATCTGACTTGTCTGTCGGCATGACACGTATCGTGCGTAGTGTATCTGACTTGTCTGTCGGCATGACACGTATCGTGCGTAGTGTATCTGACTTGTCTGTCGGCATGTCACGTAGCGTGCGTCGTATATCGGACTTGTCTGTCGGCATGACACGTATCGTGCGTAGTGTATCTGACTTGTCTGTCGGCATGTCACGTATCGTGCGTAGTGTATCTGACTTGTCTGTCGGCATGACACGTATCGTGCGTAGTGTATCTGACTTGTCTGTCGGCATGTCACGTAGCGTGCGTCGTATATCGGACTTGTCTGTCGGCATGACACGTATCGTGCGTAGTGTATCTGACTTGTCTGTCGGCATGTCACGTAGCGTGCGTCGTGTATCTGACTTGTCTGTCGGCATGTCACGTAGCGTGCGTCGTGTATCTGACTTGTCTGTCGGTATGTCACGTATCGTGCGTAGTGTATCTGACTTGTCTGTCGGCATGTCACGTAGCGTGCGTAGTGTATCTGACTTGTCTGTCGGTATGTCACGTATCGTGCGTAGTGTATCTGACTTGTCTGTCGGCATGTCACGTAGCGTGCGTAGTGTATCGGACTTGTCTGTCGGCATGACACGCATCGTGCATCGTTTATCTGTCTTGGCTGTCGAGTCGACAGCTAAGTCGACAAAAGGTCCCCTACATTTATTCTGGGCGAAACTTCACGATCGCCTGCCCGGTCGTGTACCTACCTGCTTCCCTGTCGGTCAAAGGCGTCGGAAAAGCATTCCGGGTGATATGTGTCATGATCGCTTGCCAGGCGGCACGAAGCCGCCCCAGCTGTTGGATCGTGTTAGATATGTCGTCGAACCATCTCCTACCGCTGACTATCCGTGCACAGAAGTTGATATTAGTTTGCACTCTGTGGATTTGCGCGCAGCCACATGATCTGTACACACTCATGCAATAGCGCACTGTATGCATCACTAGTGCTTGCACAATGCTTATCAGTTGAATGGTAGACAGTATAAATTAGCGCAGGATGACATTTGACTGCATTAGTTTGAACATCACGATTGGAGTATAACATAACATATAACAAAGCATAACAAGATATTGAACATAGCATGTAGCATATTGTTGCGATGAAATTATGTTCCAATGTAAATATTAATACATACATTCAAAGGTCAGTGTTGCGGACGCCGTGCTCAACCGCTCATAGTGGACTGTATATATGTGGTTGGCGCCCTGCAGCATTGGGTAGAATGGCCAAGAGGCCAAAAGAGAATGGTATAGAAGAGAGAGCGAGGGAGAAATAAGCGGGAATACCATGTGAAAGGAATTTATTGGAATAACAATAGGAGACGGAACAAATAATTGCAATGTGAGAGGTCGGAAAGATATGTGATGGGAGAATATAAAGAAATAATCGACGTAACCTAAATAAAGGTGGACGTAATAATAGAGGTTGTAGGTTAGAGCTCCCCAATTCAAGGGAGACAAAGGAACTCTCCAATTCAAGAGAGCAGTGGCCAAATCAAGAACACTCCAATTCAAGAGTGAAGGAACCCTCCAATTCAAGAGAGCTAGGACCTAGATAAGAGCACTCCAATTCAAGAGTGAAGGAATCCTCAAATTCAAGAGAGCTAGGACCTAGATAAGAGCACTCCAATTCAAGAGAGCTAGAACCTAGATAAGAGCACTCCAATTCAAGAGAGTGAAGGAACCCTCCAATTCAAGAGAGCTAGGACCTAGATAAGAGCACTCCAATTCAAGAGTGAAGGAACCCTCCAATTCAAGAGAGCAGTGGCATTAGGAAATGAAGGAGTACGAAAAACATCGAAAGAAAGCAGGAAAAAGCAGTCAGGCACGGTGCCCCAGCCGTGACGAGCAGTGCTGCGTGTGGTTCCTCAATTCACTTCACTGATCACTCACTGTTCCACTTATCACTTCAACACTCGCTCAAAGTACTCATTTCTATATTGGCGACGGCGAGACGGCAGAGGTGCAGTGCACCTGACGAAGACGACAGAAGAAGAGAGCGAGAGGGTGTAGACGCGCCGCTTATATATGAAGGTAAGGGCCAGCTGAGACAAGGAGAGAAAGGTGTCACGGGTCGCAAAAACACCTCGCACCTGCGCCGCGGCCGGCGTTCAGCAAATACGCAGGACAAATATGGGCGACGCGCCGGGGACGCCCCACAGGTCTAGCCAACACGTCGTCGCTAGACATGCGGTGTCCAGCCCGATGTCGCGGCTGCCCGCGAACGGCAGACCACAGCGCGACATGCAGTGTCTGTCGGCAACATCACTCCCCCCTGTGTTCGACTGCACACGACGAACACACACACAGCGGCCGACAGAACTACTCAGCAGTGACATAATCGCTCACTCTGGGCTGGGTGCGGAACGGCAATCAAATTATCATTACCGCCGGTAGTATGGCTGTTCCTAACTCTATGCCACACATTCCAGCGCCTGAATCGGCCCAGCGTCGAGGACGGACAGAGCCAACACACACACACAGGGAGGCGAATGCAGGTTTGCCTAATCGCTCACTCTGGGATGGGTGCGGGACGGCAATCAAATTCTCATTACCGCCGGTCGTATGGTTGTTCCTAACTCTATGGCACACATTCCAGCACCTGAATCGGCCCAGCGTCGAGGACGGACAGAGTCAACACACGCACACAGGGAGGCGAATGCAGGTTTGCCTCCCCTCACGCGGGACGGCAATCACATTCTCAATTACCGCCCGTCATTCCTAACTCTATGACATATTCCAGCACCTGAATCGGCCCTGCGTCGAGGACGGACAGAGCCACACGCACGCACACAGGGAGGCGAAGGCATGTTTTCCTCCCCTCACCCGGCCTGAGTACATATGAACGAGGGGTGGTGCCGGCCGCGCGAACTGAGCGGTGGGGAAGCGTTCGATCTGCGACGAATTGGGTGCCGCTGCCGGCCGCGAGGCCGCCTTGCAGACGCAGCTGGAGGCGGTGACGGCGACCGCGGGACAGCTCAAGGCGGCGGCTGTCAACGCCGCCGATTCCATACGTCGCCTTCGAGAGGATTGCGCGGCGGCAGGGCAGGCGGGCGGCCGGTATGGGACGTGTGGCCGTCCCGGCGCGTCAGGCCGAAGCCCGGGCGCAGGAGGCCGCTGCCAGGGCAGGCGAGGCGGCGGTGCTGGTGCAGCAGGAAGCAGCGGCATTGCGGCAGCAGCTGATCTCCACGCTGCTAAGCCAGCGCACCGAGCGGCGTACTCTGAACGTCGGGGCGCTCAGTGCGCAGTCTGCCCGAAATGGCAGCTGCTGAGGCCGCCGCCAACTTGAAGTCGCGCATTGGGCCATCGATGTCGCAAAGTCTGCGCGCCCACCGGCAGAGCGACAGCAGTCGGCCAGACCGGCCCCGACAACCGACGCACTGCTCGCCAGCTGCTTCAGACGTTGTTCTTCGTGAGCAGTCGTCTGCTGGATTTAACTTCCCTGGAACATGCCGCCATTGGCCGCCGGCAGTCAATTCCTTTACTTCAGCTACGCAGTTGGCTACGAAAGCATGGAATCTGCGAGACTCGTTGGCTAGGTACTGCAGTACTACGTAGCTGTCCGACCAGTAGAATGTCGTGACGGGCTTCTTCTCCAGTTCCCTCATTGTTACATCCGCGAGACGCGCCCCCAATAGGGCAGCTTGCAGCTCAAGTCGAACTATCGACAGCTGCTTCAGAGGAGCCACCCGATTCTTGGAGATGAGGAATCTACAGTGATGGTGGTCGTCGTGAGTCGTGGATCGCATATACACCCCAGCTCCAAAGGCAACCTCAGATGCATCGCAAAATACATGCAGCTGCCGGGACTTGATACCCACTCCTGGCACCACACACCGTGGAACGCTGACGTGCGTAAGGTTGTTTGACTCGCGAAGCCAGTTCAGCCATAATGTCAGTTTTGGTTCCGGCAGCGGTTCGTCCCAAGTCAGCTGTCTGGACCACAAGCGCTGCATCATGACTCTGGCCTGCACGGTGAATGGAGCTGCTATTCCCAGCGGATCAAAAACAGAGGCTGCTCGACTTAGGACTCCACGTTTTGTCAGCGGCTCATTTGCTTGGCGCAAGCGGAACCCAAGTGTGTCTTCGCTTTCGTCCCAGACGACCCCGAGCGCTTTCTCTCCAGCAGCTGGCGACGCGCCCAAGCACAGAGCATTGTCCGGGTTCGCCCTGTCACTGGTCAGTGTCCCCTTTAGCGCTTCACTCTTGTTGCTCCGCCACTTGATCAGTTGGAATCCTCCTTCCGCGAGAGATCTGGTGGCTTCTTGCTTCAGCTCATTTGCGGAGGCTTCATCTACTTCCGACTGCAGAAAATAATCCATATAAAAACTCCTTTGAACCTGTTCAGGTTCCCTGTAGCCTGTCACCGCGTCCTTTCGCCAATGCTCTTGCAATGTTCTCCTGAGGACGTAATTGGCGATGGCTGGCGATGACCGGGCGCCGAAGATGGTGACCTGCATCTGGTACACGTCTGGACGCCTGCCGCTATCCATATCTCTCCACAGAAAGCTGATGGCTGGTTGGTCTTCTTCAGTGATCCTGATTTGATGGTACATCTGCTTGATGTCCGCAGCAACAGCGACGGGGCCTTCCCGGAAGCGCAAAAGGACACCGGGCAGGCTCTGCAGCAGGTCTGGACCAGTCAGCAGCTTCTCGTTGAGGGAGACCCCTCGGTAAACTGCAGCGGCGTCGAAGACGACCCGGACCTTGTCCGGTTTGTTAGGGCTTGTGACGGCATGATGTGGCAGGAGCCAACGGCGGTCGTTCGGGGCTTCTGCTTCTTGAGGTGTCAGCTTCCGGGCGTGACCGTCGGTGACGTATGCTTCGATCGTGGCTTGGTATTTCTCAGCTACATCCGGTTGTTTTCTGAGCTTTCTTTCAGTGGCTTGCAGCCGCTGAATGGCCTGAGGTTTGTTGTTCGGAAAGGTTGGGTTGTCTTCTTTCCACAGCAGGCCCGTCGTGTAACGTCCTTCGATCTTCTCAGTGTTCTTGTCGAGTAGGGTCAGCGCCCTGTTGTCGTCTGTCGATCGTGGTGTCGGTTCCCGGTACTTCGTCCCGAAGGCCTCCGTGGACCACCACTCGTTGACAATGGCTGACAAATCTTCATCTTCTTCTGGCTGTTGTCGTCGCACGAACATGACGTGACGCATGCTGCTGGGCACCAGAGCCGACAATGATCCGGTCAGAGTCCAGCCAAAGTCGGTCCTCACGGCAACCGGCTGGTTCGGGCGACCCACACGCACCTCCTTCTGAAGCACCCCTTCGATGACGTTCGCCCCGAGCAGCAGCTTTACTTGACCGCCGCTGTACTGCGGGAGATCGAGACCGCGGAGATGCTTACAGCCCTGGAGCTGGCTCTTCGTCACTTGGGTGGTATTCACATTCAGTGATGGCACGGACCAAGCTTCGGGAACATTGATGTGCCCCTTCCTCGCGTCAGCACCGAGGGCGCTGATCGTCAGGTGAACCCGCTCAGATGATCGCTGTGCGCCGCTACCTTCTACATTCTGTATGCAGAGCTGGCGACGCTGACCCGTGACTCCCAGCTCCTGCAGGACATCTTCGCTGCACAGCGACGTCTGCGCCCCGGCGTCCAGGAGAGCCAGCACGTCCTTTGATCCGTTGTCTCCATGGACACGGACTCGGACGATCTGTAGAAGAGTATCCGTCTCGTTGCTAAGAGAGGCTGCTACGAATGGTTCATGTCCTGACTCTTCTCTTTGTAGCTCGTGCTGGTTGGCTTTGGGCTGCCTGGGGCCTCCGTGGAGCAGTGGGTGGTGAGTGAACTTGCAGCCTTCTATCCCGCACCGCCGGGCTGACTTGCATCTTCTGCTCCAGTGACCCTTCCTCAGACATGAAAAACAAAGGCCCTCGGCGTACACTGTTTCCCTCCTTGCGTCCAGTGTTTTGGACTTGAACGTCGGACAGTCAGCCATTTTGTGTTTGTCCTTGCAAACCACACAACCGGGTGGCGATCTTGTTTCAGCTTCTTCAGCTGCGTACGTCGCAACAGTTACGAGTGCCGACTTTCGCGCCGCACCATCCCTGGGCGTGTGAGCTGCACGTTTCCGGTCGGTCCGACGCTTCCGTTTGGACAGCGGAGAAGCTGAGAATGCTCACCTGAACCCTGAGCCATTCACTGAGCGTCTCCAGCGAAGGCCGCTCGGGCCGTAAGCGGAAGACTTCACGACCCCATTCGCGAGACAGCTCGTTCGGCAGCTTCTCCACCACTCTTCGCAAATTCTCGCTGCTGGAAAGGTCACTCGCATAGCCCAAGTTGCGCAGTACCGTCACTGTGTTGTGAACGACAGCGTAAAATTTCTCCATGGACGGCAGATCAGTGAGTGCAGGTGGAGTCGTGGTGAAGACGCTCCTCAAGTGCGCCTGAATGATGTCCTCATCTCGCCCGAACCGCTCTTGTAATGTCCTCAAGGCTTCCTGGTAAAGGCCACCATTGAAGAGCATGCCGTCGATTGCCTGAGCGGCCGGCCCATTCACCGCGTTTTGCAGATGGGCCATCCGCTCGGAGTCCGTCAGCGATGGCTGATCGTGCACGAGGGCCTTGAACAAGCCGATCCAGCGCGGCCACTCCTGCGCTCTTCCTCTGAACGTGGGTAGGCTCAGGCGCGGTATGCTCTTCACAAATGCCGATGGTCCTTGATTTCCGTCAGTGCGCTCCGGGCATAATCCCTTCACCCAGCTGGCCGGATCATACCTGACCTGCTGCAGTGGCTCAGCCTCGTTAGATACGACAGGAATGACGTTCAGCGGGCGCACCTGGCGACACGGCTCACCAACGTCACGCGGCTGCTCACGTTCCTTGCTCGGTCGGTCATCGTGGATCAGAGTGGCAACCATGGCTTCTTTAATGGCTTCCTCCTCGAAGTCATTCCTTCGGTCCCACTCGAGGTCCGTTTCCGCTGCCCTACACAAACGCGCCTTCAGACGGGCGCGCTCTAGTTCCTCTTCGATGGTTTTCACCTCTAGAAGTTCCTCTCGTCTCTTCTGTTGCTCTTTCTGCTCTTCCAACTCATCTCTGACTCCTCTTTCCCTTTCCTGTTTTGCTTTCAGGTGCTTAACCTCGAGAGCCTTTAGTTCTGCCGCGATCTCTGCTTCCTTCGAGGCCACCGAGGCCCTTGAACGTTGCGAGACGCGAGACACACTCGTCTTGCTTTCCTCACGGCGTGCAGTGGGTGACTGCCGCCTCTCTCCCGGATGTGACCCAGTGCCCTATGCCGGCTGCTGAATAGTCGCATGTCTAATCTTGGTTACCATGCCAGAGTGACGAGCTGTCAGTCTGGAGGCATATTCTTCTGCTTCCTTCAATTCTTCCACGTCATCCAGCTTGTCAACATATGCGTCATTAGCTTCCATAAAGCCATCCAGTGCCGCGTTCAGATACTCCAGACGCTTCGTCAGCTCGTCGCCGTCTGCCTGTTGAGAGATTTGTGTCTCTGCCGTATTGCACGCGCGCGTAAATGTAGCAGCTTTACGTCCACGGTGCAGCTTCAGGGATTTCAATTCGCTAGCCACCTCTCTCTCTGTCTTTTCAGCAGCGTCGGCATCTTGTGGCACCGTCTTCCCGTTGCCGGCAGAACTCGCCGCATCAGCTCCCCCCGGAGCCTCCATCTCGCCCACTGTCTTCAGCTCCCAAACCAGCAACTCAACACAAGCTCAAGAAGCTGTTGACAGTTGTTTATGCAGTGCAACGATCCACTGGACGTCTTCTGCCTTCAGAGTGCTCCCTCTCACTTGACGCTGGGTATGATCCGGCCCGGAGGACCAAAATGTTGCGGACGCCGTGCTCAACCGCTCATAGTGGACTGTATATATGTGGTTGGCGCCCTGCAGCATTGGGTAGAATGGCCAAGAGGCCTAAAGAGAATGGTATAGAAGAGAGAGCGAGGGAGAAATAAGCGGGAATACCATGTGAAAGGAATTTATTGGAATAACAATAGGAAACGGAACAAATAATTGCAAGGTGAGAGGTCGGAAAGATGTGTGATGGGAGAATATAAAGAAATAATCGACGTAACCTAAATCAAGGTGGACGTAATAATAGAGGTTGTAGGTTAGAGCTCCCCAATTCAAGGGAGACAAAGGAACTCTCCAATTCAAGAGAGCAGTGGCCAAATCAAGAACACTCCAATTCAAGAGTGAAGGAACCCTCCAATTCAAGAGAGCTAGGACCTAGATAAGAGCACTCCAATTCAAGAGTGAAGGAACCCTCCAATTCAAGAGAGCTAGGACCTAGATAAGAGCACTCCAATTCAAGAGTGAAGGAACCCTCCAATTCAAGAGAGCTAGGACCTAGATAAGTGAAGGAACCCTCCAATTCAAGAGAGCTAGGACCTAGATAAGAGCACTCCAATTCAAGAGTGAAGGAACCCTCCAATTCAAGAGAGCAGTGGCATTAGGAAATGAAGGAGTACGAAAAACATCGAAAGAAAGCAGGAAAAAGCAGTCAGGCACGGTGCCCCAGCCGTGACGAGCAGTGCTGCGTGTGGTTCCTCAATTCACTTCACTGATCACTCACTGTTCCACTTATCACTTCAACACTCGCTCAAAGTACTCATTTCTATATTGGCGACGGCGAGACGGCAGAGGTGCAGTGCACCTGACGAAGACGACAGAAGAAGAGAGCGAGAGGGTGTAGACGCGCCGCTTATATATGAAGGTAAGGGCCAGCTGAGACAAGGAGAGAAAGGTGTCACGGGTCGCAAAAACACCTCGCACCTGCGCCGCGGCCGGCGTTCAGCAAATACGCAGGACAAATATGGGCGACGCGCCGGGGACGCCCCACAGGTCTAGCCAACACGTCGTCGCTAGACATGCGGTGTCCAGCCCGATGTCGCGGCTGCCCGCGAACGGCAGACCACAGCGCGACATGCAGTGTCTGTCGGCGACAGTCAGCCTTTATCAGAGTTGATGTCCGTAATTCATTTCTGGAGTGGCTAAGTGCAATGGGAATACCGATGCATTTCGCGACCATGTCGTCTATGTGCGCGTGTTAGTCGAGATGGCGGTCGGTGTAGACCACGAAAAAATGATCGTGACGGGAAGCACGCTTTTCGGAATTGTAGAGGTACCCAGGACAAACATCCGCGCTTTGGTCGCATTCACCTTCATCCCCTGTGGTAAAACCATTGTTAGAGGGAGTCGAGAGGAGTCTCTATGAGTGAAACGAAAGGAACCAAATCCGTATCTTTTACCGGTGGTACAAATTAGTATGTCATGAGCAGACTGCACAATGGTGACACCTTTAGCTGCACAGTCTGAGCTATTCTGGGAACTTTTGATGAGGAACAACGTCGGAACATTTTGAGGGATTGACCACGACTAGAAAGGAGATTTCGCCGTTGTCCATGGCTTGGAGGACGCAGTCACTGGTCAGTAATGACAATTGGACGCAGTCACTGGTCAGTGATGACAATTAGACGCAGTCACTGGTCAGTGATGACAATTAGACGCAGTCACTGGTCAGTGATGACAATTGGACGCAGTCACTGGTCAGTGATGACAATTAGACGCAGTCACTGGTCAGTGATGACAATTAGACGCAGTCACTGGTCAGTGATGACAATTAGACGCAGTCACTGGTCAGTGATGACAATTAGACGCAGTCACTGGTCAGTGATGACAATTAGACGCAGTCACTGGTCAGTGATGACAATTGGACGCAGTCACTGGTCAGTGATGACAATTAGACGCAGTCACTGGTCAGTGATGACAATTGGACGCAGTCACTGGTCAGTGATGACAATTGGACGCAGTCACTGGTCTGTGATGACAATTGGTCGCAGTCACTGGTCAGTGATGACAATTGGACGCAGTCACTGGTCAGTGATGACAATTGGACGCAGTCACTGGTCAGTGATGACAATTGGACGCAGTCACTGGTCAGTGATGACAATTAGACGCAGTCACTGGTCAGTGATGACAATTGGACTGACCCGGTAGAGTGTCCCCTAAGGTAGCCATGCTGTGCCGATGCTATCAGATGGTTTGACTCGAGGTAAGTGGCGAGCTGTTTCGGCACTGAAAGAAAACAAAATGACATAAAGACATAAAGACATAAAAGATCAGTGCAACTATGAGCCACAAGGGCCCTTCTTGGTTGCACTCTGTACACTGAGCCAGTTGTACATCAAATGTGTTGATCAACTCTCCCTGGAATATAGAAAAAACAAGCCCCCTATTCTTATAATGATTGTCTATGCTGTTCTTAAAGATGTTCAGTGTGTTGCTACTGACAATGGTTTTTGGCAGCTGGTTCCAGTGTTCTACTACCCTGTTGGTGAAGAAGGACTGTCTTAACCTTGTCCTGCTGTGATTAACTTTAATTTTGAGTTGATGACCTCTAATTGCATCATTTCTGTTAAATTCAAACAGTTCCCTGAGATAACCCTGTTCCTGACCATGAACAAATTTAAAGACCTCGATGAGATCTCCTCTCAGCCTTCTATATCTAAGTGAAAACATATTCAATTTCTTCAATCTTTCCTCATATGCCAGGTTGCCCATACCATTCACCATTTTTGTGGCCCTCTTTTGTACTCTCTCTAAAAGCCAACAATCTTTTTCAGAACTAGGGGACCAAGCTTGGACACAATATTCCAGATGTGGCCTGACATATGCACAATAAAGCTTCCTGATGACTTCCTCACTTTTGTATGATACATTCCTATTTATTGCCCCAGACATTCTTAGTGCCTTCTTCCTGGCTTCTTTGGTCTGTTCTGATGCCCCAAATTTTGTGTAAAAAATAACACCTAAGTCCTTCTCCTGCTGAGTCACAGATAGTACTTGGCCACCCATCAAGTATGGAGCCTTGATATGCTGCCTACCTACATGCATGATTTTATGATGAGTAAGTAAGTGGCGAGCTGTTTCGGCACTGAAAGAAAACAAAATGACTAACCATATGCAATATAAAACGAGTATAAGGGTATAGTTCTTGGATCACAAATACATATATGACTAACCATAAAAGGACATACCAAATAGTGCGAGTATAACGAGATAGTTTTTCAACAGTGATAGTTATTAGATAGTTATTCAAGACATATTGACCATGCAAGATAATCATGATGTGCGTAGTACCTATGTTATCTTGGATAAGCGACCACCAGGCAGAACTCCCTTGCGAACTCTACAGGGTAGAGTTACGCATTCGTGCATGACGAATTATATGTGAACATATTTGAACACATCGCTTAACCCATTTTTGATTGGTCAAGTTCTCGCCCAATACAGCCATACTTTGAAGCTTGTTCCACGTTATGTAATTAGGTTAGAAGCTCCGACCTATTTTTGCATCGTAACATTTCATTTCGTTGTTGGAAACTGGTGTTCAAGTTGATATTTTTCCTTTATTAAGTTGTAGGTTATTTATGTTGTAATGACAGGATCAAACTTTACCGTATTTACTGCCAGGATTTACCGCCAGATGTCGGTCAAGTTGTTAGTATGCATACGCATAAAGCACTTCAGCCTTTTGCTCTGTGACTCTTTTTATCAAAGACTAGTTCGTAATTTTGCTCACATAAAATGTATTTAAGTGTCAAAGCCTATTTTAATGTCTGACTCAGATTTTCTCATAACCCAATGCATGTTGGCACTACCCATATGGCTATATTCTGATCACAATGTTCGATGATTCGGCCTTCATACAACATGGTGACAACCGTAGACAAGCTTACTCATGAGGGTGTATCGTCAATCACAGAATGCTTAGCATAGGTGAAATTATATCGGAATATGCTCGAAACCCCCAGAAAACACCCATTAATCGCTAATTAACTCGCGACTAATCGGTGCCCCAGGCCCATTTATAGATGGGGGGGGGCGGAAGTGCTTCCATCTATTGGTCAAATTTAACAAATATTGATTAGCTCGAAAACTATACCCTGAACAACATATTCTACATATATTTTTGATTAGTGAGACACACTACCTTTCTGCGATATTACGAGCGCAATCGGCTGGCTAGTTAGACAAATATGGCTGATACCGCTGAATGTGCCCTCACATCAGGCTGGTTCCCGCCATTCCCCGTATTATTTTTTTCAAGACCACAAAAAACGGCGAGCGGAGGCGTGCTCAAACTTGGCATATCTGATGCATACCATCAATTACGCATCTTTCGAAGGAATAATTGAACCAGGTCATGTCAGGTCACCGAGTTACGACGTCATCAATGCTGAGCTATGTTTGCGCAAAATTATGTGCATTTTGGCAGCTGTAGGGCAGTTCACGTGCATCAAAGAGAACGTTTGAGTACCAGCAACCAGCCAGTTCCGATGTTTTGTTGTTAATTTCGAAAGTTCAATAACCTTTCTAAGGTCGAAAAAGTTAGTTGCCTGTGACGATTTTTCGTACCTTAAAGCACTGCATACAGTAAGCCAACTTATATCTGAAGCCAACAAATATCAGAACCAGAAGGCGAATATGTGACACACTCTACACCTCAGCCCGGCCGCTCCAGAGACACGCCATTGGAACTGAGTCCTATATCGAGTAAGATGGATGCCGCCATCAGAGTGCTGGAGCGTGGCGGCACCAGTGTCAACAGCGGGCCACGCGGCGGGATATGTCGGCTATTTGAACGGTCGAACAAGCGGCCTGTGCACTGGGTCATACGCTAGCTCCATACAAATGAGCTAACCTTGCGTGAAGCGTTCGTTAAGGTGGATGGAAGCACGGCCGGTCCAAAGTCGTTCACCGGGTCCATTGGCTGGACGGCAGCCGGTGCTGATGGACCTGTGCCGGTGGTAGATTTCACTCCTGTGCCAGGCAAGGTTGAGAGATTAACAGTGACGTACTGACACAGCTCAGCCATGACCAGATGCTGTTTAATCAGCTGGAAAAATGGGTACAGTCTGGCCATGTTCCAGCGAGAGCGTCAAATATAAGAATTGGACGGCTGAACCACACACGCTGGCTAACTTGGGCCCGCCGAGTCCTGCGGATGTGTATATCGTGCACGCTGCCATCGGAGGAGCTAGTGTTCCTGGTCAAACTAATTGTTGGACACTATGCAGCGACGTGGTTTCATATCAAGCGGAATTGGACTTGTCAGGATGGTGCCGCGCCAAGAACCTGTACAAAAGCACTGTGCTCCTAACTGAGCTTCATCCGTGCCTCGCAGAGCTAGTGTGCCCAGTGCTACAGAGCAATAGCTGCTGGGCTTACTTTGAGGCACAGCTTCTAGCAATGTTATCTGACGAGAGTATGGCACCTCGTAAGAGGGAGGGACCTGTAGTACTGCGATGCCGGCTCAGGGACGAGACACCGGGCCAAGTCCGCCAGTTCCGTCTCCCTGTCGTTCAGATGGAGCCAGTGGACTAAACATAGATAATCTACTAGGAGGGTGAGACGATCTCCGAGCGTCCGATAATCCTCACCATTTCAGATGATCACATCCGAGGCATCGTCCATACTCCTCTTAGCATTTCAGCATACCATGTGCACACGCAAACCGTCGAGAGAGCGGTTCAGCTGGTCACTGAAACGTTTTAGAAGGTGATCGGCATGGAGGCCAGAAACGGCTTCGTAAGTGCGATGTATACGGCACAGGAGCGGCTTTTCGAGTCCCTTCCACAAGGGTAACTACTAGCTGGACCGTGCATCAAACCTTGCCGCTGATGGTGTGGGCAATTGGCATCAAACGTGCGACGTGTCCCATTGTTGTACAATGCCAACGCGCCGTGTTAGAGTGTATAACTATAATAGTGCGGAATGTAGGTTAGCATTGCCCACAATCATGAGTTATGATATTTGGTAGCGCTGCTGCAAACATGAACCAAATAGTGTGGCCATTTGTGACGTTTCATTTTCCCGTTACTAGCATCTAGGTAGGCATAGTGAACTGGATCTGTTCTATCAGTCAGCACAAAGCCAAACCGTGCATGCATATATACACACCAAAACTATTCTTCCGTTCAAGTTAGTAATCTAGACTCATATTTGTGTTACCATGCAACGTAGGGTAATGCGCTTACCGTGTCGTGATACTTCCGTGAATGTTTTGCCTCTGAAGAGGGGAACTACACAGGACGAATAGCATGCCGTAACTTTTGTATGGAGTTTTGCCTACGCTTGCTCTTTGAGAATGATTGGCGGTGTTTTACTTTGAGCTAAGCTTTGCAACTTGGAACGACAGTTTTGTAGCGAAACCAAGTCAGCATATCTGAGGTAACTAACCATATTTGACCGTAGAAAGGTCATTGAACTTTCGAAAATGACCTCGAAATGTCGGGACTGGCTGATAGTGTCCGTGGTATACCAAGACATCCTCTTTCATGCACGTTTAATGCCTCACAAGTAACAATACCAGCAGTTTTACATAAACATGGCCCTGCATTCCTTCATGGATGACGTCATAGCTCGGTGATCTGACATGACCTGCGTCAATTTCCTCCTTCGAAGGATGCGCAAATGATGAATCACCAGATGTGTGAACTTTGATAGCGCTGCTCCTCGTCGTTTTCTTGTGGTCTGAACAAATCTACAGAAAAGGGTGGTAACCACCTCGAAGTGGGCGCACATTCATTGGCATCGGCCATATTTCTCTAACTAGCCAGCTGATTGTGTTCGTATTATCACACAACAAGTACGAAGTGTCTTGCTGATCGAAAATCATATGCAGAATGCGGTTTCAACTTATACTTTTCGATTTAGTCAACATTTGTAAAATGGTATCAATAGATGGTAGCACTTCCGATCTCTAGCCTATAAATGGCACGGGACATCAAGCAGTCATGAGTTAATTCGCGTTTTGTGGATGTTTTCCGGGGGTTTCGAACATGCTCCGCTATAATTTCACCCCATGCTTAATTAATGTCAGAAAAAGTCCGTCGACGACACACCCTATTACTCATGTCCGCTGGGTCGTTATAAACATGGCGCGGCAGCTCGCGGTCAATTGGTTCAAAGTGGATTGGGATAAAATGGTGCACGTACTAACTTACCCCGGTTATTAATGCAGAATTGTTTGTAATAAATTATGCGTCGTACGTATGCATTGAATAACTGCTAAGAATGTGATGAGGGCTGACTGTCCACCCGCGGCGCTGGACCGTCCGCCAGCAGCAATGACTGTCCACCAGCAGCGTTGGACCACCCGCCGACAGCACCGAACCATCCGTCGGCAGTGCTGAACCATCCGTCGACAGTGCTGAACCATCCGTCGACAGTGCTGAACCATCCGTCGACAGTGCTGAACCATCCGTCGACAGTGCTGAACCATCCGTCGACAGTGCTGAACCATCCGTCGACAGTGCTGAACCATCCGTCGACAGTGCAGAACCGTCCGATGGCAGCGATGGGCCGTAGCTTCCTTCAGAAGCTTTGTAGAGGCCTGGTCCCAGGTGAGCTTTGCGCTTAGCCCGAGGATGCGGTCGGAGTCAACTTCATTAATGCTTTGAATGTTCATTTGGCTTGATAAAAACGGGTGCCTGCCGCTTCCGGCTTTTCCATTGCTGTATGCCCATCTTTGAACTGGTTGTGGCCTTCGATGAATATGCGCAAATGAGTAGAGGAATTCAGAGCTTATTCCGACCGAAAACTTTGGTAAAAGTTTCAATGCGTGGCTAGACTTCCATACACGTGTGTGACTGGTTATCAATATTCATGCTCAGACACCCACTCAGTTCGTAACCGTGGGCTCTCGCGACTGGGAGACTGGATGACATGCCCAGAAATGATTGATGATGAATATAACAACGGGAGTGTGTTCTGCTTGCGAAGAAGCGCTAAACTGGTAACTCTGTTCTGGACTGGCGAGGGCATACTTATTGCACTATGATGGTGATGTGCAATGCACCACATGGTTGTTCTGTAGATTGACTAATTATTTTGTCCTCAAGTTTACTTTGCAGCAGCCAGTGATCTTCCCTAATGGTGTTAGTAACCTGTTGTGCGATGCAAACAAAAGGCAACGTTTACGTGCCAAGTGTTCGGTTGTTTCCAGTCAAGTGTGCCAAATACCCGATGAACAAGCTGACAGGTATCCAGGCTCCTCCCATTGTAGAGCGAGTTTGTTCAGGTAGTTCTGGAACGCTCTTTTTTAGGGTATTATTTGGGGTATTCCAGGGGGTGCACAATGGTTTTCAGCATGGTACTAAAAAGATCTACCCAATTTTCCACAGTGCTAGCGGAATGGTAACTCTAGCGATTATGGTAGCCGAGATGCGGTAACCATGTCGAAAAACTCCAATAAGCCAGCACGTAGTTTTACAGACCTGTAAAACTATGTGCTTGCTTTTGTAAGCTCTCTTTCCTAGTGTTTAAGGTGGTGAGCCCAGATGACCAACTTTTACTACCTGTAGTAAAAGGTGATCATCTGGGCTCACCACCTTAAACACTAAGAAAGAGAGCTTACACCGTCAAAGGTGGTCACGATCCGTCAACGATTTTCATGATGGCGTACAAAATGCAAATCGGGCGTGTGTCGGATGCTTTTCCTTTGAGCATCGGAATGACGAGTGCGTGTTTATAAGTCGCAGTGACAATTCCGGTAGTGACGATGGTGTTTACAATATTGAGTAGCATGTGACCGAGTCCTGGGGGAAATTACCACGCCCACGACGTCCTCTCCGGTGGATGTTGACGGCGTCATTATAAGCAGTGTTGCATGCGGTGGGCCGATGTCGATTGGCTGCACTTCGAATGCGCTCGTTGTCACACGCGGCAGTTTGATTGGCACAGGTGCGGCTCGTGCTGGTATGTATGTACACTGGCTGTCGTGGCCGGGCCTGTGGACATGTAGTAATCGTTGAGCTGGGGTTGCCACGTCGAGTTGAGTTGAGGAGTTGAGCTGAGGAGTCACAGACGGTGTTTCAGTTGGCTTTTGTTTACCCTCGAGTACCGGCTGCGGCACTCGCCACATATTTGCCCATCTCCCCGTACTGATATCCTGCTGGTAGAAGGCAGTCTGCGCAAATGGCAGCTCGACACAGCCCATTTACCTGCCTATCATCGTGGCTAGTGTTGTGTGCCAGTGTCGCACGGCGGCGCTGCAGTAACTGCGGCGTGTGTGCCGATGTTGTGGTGATAGGTCGGGCATGCATACGACGCCCAAGCGCGACACAATCGAGCTGGCGGATCAGCAATGCCATTTGTGACGTCAGGGCTGATGCTGTGAAGCACAGGTCACCAGTCAGTCTCGTACAGCTGTTGGCTGAAGGCAGTGCAGTCACCTCTACCAAGGCAGCGCCTCTCGACCTTTGGTTGACCTGAATGCCTGGCGACACCCCGGGCGCATTATACTAAAGCGTATGAAGTGGTGCGGGCCACCGTAACGCACCGGATCACACCGCTTTTGCGCGCAACGCTAGGTCGGTCAGTGACAATCAAACCGAGCAGGGTGTTTGAGGGTCAGTAGACTGAATATGCACGGTCAGCTACATTGAAGCCATTCGTATCGAGCACATGTGTTAGCATGCTGCCGTCAGCTGGTAACAGTTGAAATCACGGACGATTACTAGCATGGCGCGAGGGTCATTGGCTAGCATGAACTGTAATTTGCTCTCGAAGGCGGCTAGATCGACCGTCATCTGCCGTACAGTGGGCAGGCGCTCGGTAACGGAGACGACACCAGAGGCGACTGATGCTGACGCGCACCAATACCCAGATGATCTCTAAAGTATAATTATCGACTCCAGTGAATGGTGCGTCAACATCCCGCACCTAAAGTGGCCACCCACAAATATTCCCACGCTCCTCGGTTGGCGGCTGCCCTTTGTTCGATCGCAGCGTAAAAAGATTGTATTCACCTACTGTCGGAAATCTTCCAGGGACACATGCTGTCAGCCGGGATTCGCATATCAGGTCGCCAAACCGCTGGACACTTGAAGAGCGTCATTTCGGAGGTCGATCATGGCTTTCATTTCACGGATTGGACATTGAGCTGTCCAATGATAACCCGGTCTGCTCTGATGTCACCATGACAGCGCCAGTTCGCCAGGTCGCCGACTGACCTTGACACGGCCGCTGCACGGAACTGTCGAATACAGGGCCCGCGGCGCGGGGCTCACCGAACCAGCTGATCGCCGGGGTTTCGGGTCAGTGGCCTGGTGCGCCGTGCAGGGTGAGGTCGCGGGTCAACGGCGGGCTGAACAACTTGCAGGAGGGTGGAAGCGGACTGCACCAAAACGACGGAACGGTGCCAGCAGTGCTGTGACCGTGGCGGTACGTACGCGACATTCCAGTATGTTGAAGGTGATCACAGTCACGAGGTAGGCACAGGCATTTACACCCACACTTGCCCAAGGGTGATCTACAACGAGTCGTTCGGGCGATATGGATACAGAGGAGTAGCTTTGTATGCTTTTTGGTGGGCCAGCCCCCCCCCCATGTTGGCTTCATCCTCCCAATAATTTCAACTTTTTACCATGGAACCTTATGTGGTATGCTCTTCCTAATCAGTTTGAATCCACCCATTGCCTTCATGTATTGTGCCATCCCCACAATTTTCAGAAACCTGCACCTGTGGATAGATCATGTAACTTTCCACGTGGTTACTGACCGGTTTGTTCAGTCAGTCTCGCGCAACACCACTTGTGCGACTCGGACAGATAACGCACGGAAGCGCGGGGTGTGTGGTGAGGAGAGATGTGGCACCGTGCGCACCTAGCCGGGGTGTGTGGTGAGGAGAGATGTGGCACCGTGCGCACCTAGCCGGGGTGTGTGGTGAGGAGAGATGTGGCACCGTGCGCACCTAGCCGGGGTGTGTGGTGAGGAGAGATGTGGCACCGTGCGCACCTAGCCGGGATGTGTGGTGAGGAGAGATGTGGCACCGTGCGCACCCGGTCAGGTTGCGTGGTGAGGGGAGATGCAGCATCTTGCGAACCCAGCTGGGGAGTGTGGTGAGGAGAGATGTGGCACCGTGCGCACCCGGTCAGGTTGCGTGGTGAGGGGAGATGCAGCATCTTGCGAACCCAGCTGGGGAGTGTGGTGAGGAGAGATGTGGCACCGTGCGCACCTAGCCGGGGCGTGTGGTGAGGAGAAATACGGCACTGTGGGCGCCCGGCTGCGGTGAGGAGAGATGCGGCACAGTGGGTGCCCTGACGCCGTGCCAAGCCAACTAGGATGCATAAATCTCATTGATGGGGCATGTATAGAAGGTTTACATTATGGGTGAATTATTATGACATTGATTAAATGGGAAGATGCTTTGACAGATTCAATGGGTGGGTGGTTTATACAATTTGCGAGTGGGAAAGGATTTACGTGCGAAGCTTAACCAGGCCTCACGTGTGATAGCCAGTCAGTAATCTCAACATTAGTGGGAGTGATCGTTTGCTCTCGTCAAACATGTACTTCAGGTGAACAGTGCGCTCTTCATACCAGCTGAAATAACACTATGAACATCTCTCACTGAAGTCAGTCTTTTAATAAAAAATTGGTTTCAAAGCGCCAGAAAATCGGTGGTCCGACAGATAATTTGGTGGGTTACAAGGCAAGTGGAATATACGAAAGATCCATTTCAATCACTATTCCACGAGATTTTAAAAAATGGCCCTTTTGATGGCGATAAATGCACTTCCCGTTACCTATACGATCTCGTGAACTGCATGGTTCCTTAATGTCAGATTATCGAACAAAAATGCTGGCAACCATGCGCCTGGCTCCCATGTTAATATATCGTAGAGCGTTACCATTTTGCATGCGGTAGCCTCGTTCACTGTGTTTACCCAGTGACTGCTTGTTGCGCCGCATTTGCACTTGTGCCAGTCGGGGCCTTCATGAAGATAGCCGCGGCGAAAGGTAGGACAGCGCTCCATTTCTGCGAGGTGTAATGTAGGAAGGCATTTTCGCTCGATTTCTTGGTATTGATATGCATTTTTCTAACTTCTTTCTGATTATTTCGATAATATAATTTTATCAGTTAGGTTTACCTCGTGTCTCTCTCTAGTAGCGTTGGTATGGCCGACAGAAAACATTCCGTTAGCTTTAACGCCATCGACTTTTTTCGTGTACAAACCCCATGAGCAATTGGACAACAAACAGGGATGGTAATTATGGACGAAAACAGACATATAGGGCTTCAAATGTTGTCAGCAAGCCAAACATTCACTTTCACAAGCACATTGAGAGATTCAAGCTCACACTTTGGAAGCGACTGGAGGCATGTCCGCAGCACCTTCCCAACAACAAAGAACTACTGATGAGCTCCCTCCCCCTCTGAGAACCTTGAGTACATTTTATAGCTCCACATGTTCTTGTTATGACACGAGAGCATGAACTCAATGCAGGTGTAATTTTGAGAGGGGTTGGAGCACGGTTACGGTCTCTATATCAATAGATGCATATCTCGCTAGCACGTCTCTTAGCTGATATTGCGTTGGATTAGGACGTGCATTATTACACGTGTGACGGTGCTATCATTTACAAAAACACAAGGCCATGGAGGTAGACGTACGTATATGCACCTTTAGGTTCACAACGCTAGTTTATTCAGGCTCTGTGAACTGTGCTACTACCACCTTGCTGTACCACGTGCAGCTGCGAGCCACTCGTGAAACTCGTATGCTACTAGAAGATGCCACCATTTTGAATTCGTGGGAAGTTCTGATATGCAATACCCTGGTATTCTACTGCAACGTTTTCCGCTATCCTGCAATCCTGCAATCCTGGAAGTGCCAGAACTGCAGCGCCCACTAATTCTGTTGCATGGTGCCATATGTGGCTACTGCACAAGTTTCC
Organism: Ashinkailepas kermadecensis; assembly: GCA_034440615.1. Lineage (NCBI taxonomy): Eukaryota > Metazoa > Arthropoda > Thecostraca > Neolepadidae > Ashinkailepas > Ashinkailepas kermadecensis. The sequence goes on from JAOTOM010004970.1 coordinate 78,679, forward strand.
CCCACCCTCTTATCCTCTGCCTCACCGTCTCCATCATAACTACCTATCCATACAATGCAACTAGTCTCGGACCGTGTTAAGCCACAGGTGGCCAGTTGTGGCTTGACAGAGGTAATGCACCACCATTTCCTCCGTCCATCAGTTCCCGATGCTCTGGCTCGGCGCCTTGGCTTACTCGAGCAGTCCCTGCCGAAATAACCAGGCTGATAGCTTTCTGTGATAAGCTGCCACTGATGAGCTGATCCCGATACAAAACCTCAAGGGAGCTGTTCCTGACAAGCTGTCCCTGACGAACTGCCCTGATGAACTGCCACTGATAAACTGCTCTTAACAAACTGCCGATGTTCAACTGCTGCTGATGAACTGTTCCAAGGGAGTGTCCATCCAAGTTCCTCCTGGTGGGAGGTCCCTACATAAATCCATTTCTTTTCAGAAACTCCCTACCAAAGGGCCCCTTCTAATCTATTCCTACCGACCTGCCAAAACCGGACGATCTTGAACGAAATGTGTTCGGCAAACTTCTTTTCCTGAGCGTCCGGTGATTAAGTGTTCGCTACTTTTCAATGTCTCCGATATATTTGATGAAGTCGGCAAGCGTGATTGTTTCAGCTATATAACCTTCGCTTCGGTTATGTATGACTGGAACTAATCAGGTTTCTAATTCATTAAATCAATATAATGGTGCCATAGGATGGTTGATTTAAATTCCGTATTTCGAGTGGTGCGCGGGGAGTGCCGTTAATTATCATTCATGTTCATGCCGGGACATGGTGGCTAAGCTGGCTTCGGAGATAGCTGGCTTTGCGTAGTTTAGCGTGGGATGTTCGTTGAGTCGATGGTTGCAGACATTGAGCCGCTGTCGGCGGCGATGTAGGTAGAGGCGTACAATATGAGGAGCCCTACAACGCCCTGGAGCGGTGCACAGCGGAGATTCTGCTCTCCGGCCTGGCAAATTCGCTTTTAGCAATCATGAAACAGATCAAGTAATTTGTGTTTGTTGTCGCCGCAACATGAACAGGTAGCTGTCTGTAGATAAGTAGTAGCAAGTACTACTTACAAAAAAGATTCTTGCTTCTTTTTATGCTTTTATGTTTGGACGCAAAAAGCAGGCAACGTCAAAACCGAACGTTTAGCTTGATGTACATAGCAAGAAATGTATTGAACTGGGGGCAGCAACAATGGACACTTGTACGTCGACTTCGCATGCTGTGCCTGACAGGCTATTTAAATTTGTCGGCTGCTCCGTTCGTGTTCAACTGGTTATCTTTGGGCATCTCTGGCATGCTGCACGGAGGCGCCTAACCCAATGGGTGTTCATACGTGATGGCGTCAGTTAGTGTGCTTCTCAAAAGTGCTTCCATGGAGGAGGGCGTGCTATGCTCTATGTTGTGCATTACAGGCTGTGCTCGGGACACGTGTCCGGCAGCAATGGAAGCATTAACTGTTTACAGCATTGCCGAATACGTCTCACCTGACTGGCCCATCATAATTGTTGTTTCGTTTACTGATGGCGATTCTGATTCTGATTCTCTTGTATCGGGTTGATCCTTTCCGGTCTTTCCGGTCAGATCCACACACCCCGTCTCGGGGGCGGGGGTCGATAAATGCCTCCTAATCTCCAAACTAAGCGTAGTACGAAAGAAGTGTCATCGGACAGCGCTAGACGAGTAAGGTCCGAAACCACCCACAAAATGTTATCCCCAAAAGTGACGTTTTCCGTTCAGCTTATGCCGCATGCACCATTCAACGAGGCATCCTGCATCGAACAGACATCGGTCATGCAGTTGCGTATCATGAAGACATAGCCATGTGACTGGCGGCTGAACCCCAATAGCACAAGGGTGCGGCCGCAAGACGCTTTCTTCGAGCATGGATTGTAGATGCTGCAGAGAAAATGTTGGTCTGAAAACTGGTGAAAGTCCACATTAAATGAGCAGATCTACTCCTGATTAAAATAATTAGAGTTTGAAACTCCTTGACAAAAAAAAAGTCATTAAGATCGTCCGAGCGTGATGGGCGGACCGGAACAGATGCTTGCACAAAACTTCTCTCACATGTACGTGAGAGAAGACTCATTCGAACTTTGCCCTCGCTCGCAACTAATAAGTGGTGAATACCTAGACATGCAATAGGAATCAACTGACGATGCATATGTTGTCATGACGACGATAACTGCATGTAGGACCGACGATTCGTTGATTGTATCCATTTTATACAGGGCACCCATATGCCGACTTTCATGGATAATTGGTAGTCAGCCAACGGCCGTCCCATATTAAAATGGTCTCGAAGGCATGCAGTGCAGAGTGGGTTATGCAATTATATGTAAATCAACAGCACCAAAGGTAGACAAAAATTAAACGTATTTCGAGAGTCACACGAAACGCAAAGCCAATGACAGATGATGATTATTGGGGTTTTAGTGTGCGTCAACCCCAGTGGGTTATATTGCACCCATAACAAGCTTGCTTGATCACACATCAGATTGTCACATTCATAAAGCCAATGACAGAAAAAAAGAACAAGTGGTCTGAATATCCTAACTCAATGCACATCCACAGTAACTGAAAGCGACCTGGTCAGTCCAACCAGTCTGCCCAAGCGGTCTGCCTAGCAAATTGTCCAAGCAAACTGCCCACGCAAGATTTCTCAGTTGAACTTGTGCGTAGCCAGTATGGTAGTCCACCATTCGGTGCTACAAATGTTGTGCATAAGCTTTGTTGAAAGTCTAGTAGCTCCGCAAAAGTAGAGTCGCAGGTAGAACCTGCAATAGTGTAGAGGATTCTACATCGTCAACTCAATATTTGTTTACTAGCAATCATTTGTTTTTCAACAGCCATCACGGGAAGATGCATGCCCCACCGAGGAAACAGTTTGTTTCCTCTGACATGCACTAAACGTATTCCAACCGTATGGTCCGCCACCTTTCTTTCCAACATCATGATAATCAACTGGTGGCAGATGGTGCAGGTGTGCTCATTGCACCGTCCGACTCTAGGCACGTCACACCTTTGCACATGTGCCATAAACACACACGCAGTAAATTAAACCGGTATTGTATGTGCATGTATGGCACGTGTGTAACCGTGCACGTGCCATAACCGCGTTCAGTGTGCAGACTCTGGTCAAATTCTGTGGACGGGTAATAAGTGGACGAAATTAATTAGGCACATCTGAGACGTTTTAATGGAATTGACATTCATTGCTGCTAGCCAATCGAATAGTTCCCTACAGTCAATTATCTATCTAAATAAAAACAACTCTGGACACCGGGTAGTGGACAGCTACATGGTCGACTCGTGAAACACCGCTCGAATCAAGCCCCAAGTGCTGGGTTGACGCACCCTAAAACCCCAATAATCATCATCATCAAGCCCCAAATGCAGTCAACTGATCAATAGGCATACCCTGTGCGCTTATGCAATGTGAATCATTGGCATCGTAATTGATGCAGTCTATTAATTTTTTTTGTACAATGCCTATATTGCTGTTTGATATTGTCACGCTAATGGCTGCCACACTTATGATATTGACTGCTCCTTGATATCCCTCAACAGGGCTGATATACTCAGCCGGAAGATTCGCAAGCGAGGTCATCACTTCTATTTAACCTTCGACCTGTGGGCTAAGACGATGGTATCATCGAGCGATGGTATCCAACTATGCTGAATAATTATACTCATTACAAGTGCGTATGTGTCATTGTTTTTCATAGGTAGCGAATAAAAGGGAAAATGTACAATCGTGCGAGCACAATTTAACCAAGATGTTGAGCTGGGAGGTCAACCAATAACTCACAGTATCAAAATCTGGTGGCAATCGCCAGATCCCGTCAGGTGCAATACGCTGGTTTTTGTTTATGTGGCTAGCACTTCCTGTTTAAAAATGCTATGGGATGTCGTAACAATTGGCACTGCATTGGAGAAGGCGGCAAGATGCTCGGACGCGGGCGGGAGTTCATAACCAGGCTGTGGAATACTTCGGCATACCTGATCTTCCCACGCCAAGAACAGGAACGTGCTTGTAACACGCACTAGAAAATGGACAGATCTCGCCCCCGAAAATGCGGAACCTAAGAGGGCTGGTTATAGGAACGTTTCAGGTTAGATGATTAGCCAGGACTTTTAAAGATGATGATTACCGGATGATGGTTCAAAATCGTCCCAAAGCGAAAAAAATGAACATTAAAAGTTGACCAGCTTGGTGAAACTTGATCTCCCTCGATCAGACATCAGCAACGTCAGCCATCAGATTTCTGATATTTCAAGCATCATTATATGTGAGGTTTGTCTTGTTATCTCGTCAAGCTGGGCAACACGGTTCAAAACTTTAGTGATGATTAAATTCAAGCCGTCGATCTTAACTTCCCGAATCGATGTCCTGAAAGGTTTCCGGCAGTTCTCGCAAATGCTGATGTGGTATGCCACGTAGCTTAACATTGCAGAGGCAGGCAAGCAATGTTGTACGTTGAAACCTCGCGCCAATATTTCGAAAAAGCTATTAGATGAAAAATTGGTTATGTTTGACGGGTGGATTCTGTACTCCACAAATGTATGGGAGTATTAAAGCACTTACATTGAATCGATCAGGCTGATTACCCTTGCCACATATGAGTTATATGGAAGAATTTCGTCTGCTTCACTGAAGGACCAAAATTGCGCAACAAGGCTACCGATATGCCAACACGGATGTATGCTTCCCCTCCACATGGATATATATATATATATATATAGTTCGGAAAAATTGTGCCGAGCCCCCAAAAGTTTTACTTCGGCCCACGTAAATCGCACCGAGGGAGACCGGTAAAATCACATTGTGGCCCAACAAATCACACACTGACCCCTGAAAATGATGTTGGGTGCCCTCAAAATCGCACCGATGTCAATGAAAATCGCACTGGGTCCTTAAAATGGCTCCGGGGTCCCTACAAATGACGTTGGGGCTCCAAAAAGTTGCACCGTGGCCCATGAATATACCGCTGGAGGACTAAAACAAATCGAGCCAGGGCCCCCTGAAAACCACGCTGTGCCCCAAAAGGTCGGGCCGGGCCCCTGTAAATCACACTGGGGGCCTAAGAAGTCTCGCCGGGGCCCCTAAAAGTAAAATAAAATTTTTAAAAAACGTTGCGGCCCAAAACAAGTCTTGCTGGATTCTTGGAAATCACGACGGGGGCACAAAAGGTCGGACCGTGGCCCATGAAAATCACGCTGAGGCTGGGGATGCCAAAAAGTCGCCCCCGTGTCACTGAAAATCACACTACGGGCCCCACATGTCGCACCAGGACCCCAACGGTCTCATCGGGACCACTAGAAAAAAATGAAACCGGGAAAATTAAAAATGATTTTAAAAAAGCAATCCAAACATGGAAAATCACACTGGGCCCCAGCAATCGCGCCAAATGCTCCAAAACGTGGTGAGCCTCCAAAAACGAGTCGAGGCCGCTAATACTCGCACTAGGAATCCCAGCAAATGACGCCGGGCCCAAAAATCGCACTGAGACCAAAAAAAGTCGCGTCGCTGCACTTGAAACTCACACAAGGTCGCGCCATGGCCCCAAAAGCCCCAGCTGGCTCCCAAAAATCGATTCCTTCCCGGAATGTCCCTCTACAGCTTAAAAAATCGTGTCAAAGTCCCCCTACGCCGAAAAAAATACACCGGGAGCCCGAATAATTGTGTCAATACCCAACAAATCGCGCAGGGGGCTTACAAAAACAGAACTCGACTAAAGAAAATCACAACGGGATCCGATCGACCCGCCTGGAAAATTCAGAACAGGTCCCGATAGAAAATACTCCGAAGGACCCTTCTACTCTGAAGTGTGCCACCGGATGAAACAAACCTTTGGAGCAGCCGCCGTCGCGCATTAAAGGGGCAAATGCCGCCCCCCCCCCCCCTCTCCTGAAGGGGTGGGCTCCCAAGAATCACGTCGGGTTCCCAAATAATCGCGCTTAGGTCTGCATTTGCGTCGGGGCCCAGAGGCTCCGCATAGGTACAGCTAGCCTCAGAAAACATGCACCGTGCCCGAAAATTAGCGCCTGGGCCGCCCAAGATCGCGCTGAGGCCCAGCGAAGTACAACACTCCCCGTGAACTAGCGTCAAGCCCCCCCCACCCCAAATATTGCGCACGGCATCCAATATGTCCGTCGGTAGTCCCGAAAATTCGTGACGGTGCATCACAAATTTTCATCGGTACTCCCAAAAATTTGAGTCTAGGGCCCTAAATGAGCACAGCGTGGCCTCGAAAATCGCGTCTGGACCAGACGAAAATGAAGCCGGAACCCTCCAAGATAAAAAGAGATTCCTAAAAATACATTCCCCAGCCAGGAAAATCGCTCCGGAGCCAAAAACATAGCACCAGATGCATTCAAAAATCACACACGGTCCCGGAAAATATACCGGTGCTCGAAACATCGAGGCGGCACACTGGCGCTATGGGCTCGAAAAATCATGCTGGGGCTCGGACTTTAAAAAAAATCAAGAGAGGTCCCCACAAATCGCGTGCAGCCCAGAAAACTGAAGTCTGGTCCCCCTCGAAACCACGCACCTGGGCCCGAAAAGTCGCACAGGGACCCAGAGAAATCACACCGGAGCGCCCAAAATCGTGCTGTGATCCCACAAATGTGCGTGAGAAGCACCAAATAAAGACAGCGGGACAATAAGAGCACAGCGGAGGACGAAAATGCACCGGGTCCTCTAAAGCGCACAGGGTCACGCAAAAAGTGTCAGGACCTTAAAAAATGCGTTGCAGCTCTAAATAAACACACTGGAGCTCTAAAAAAATACACACCGGAGGCCCTCAAAACACACTGAGGCCATAAGACCGCATGAAGGCCCCAAAAGCAGACTGAGGCCCTCAAAAAGCGACATGGTCTTAAAAAGGAACAAAAATTTCGGGCACTAAATACATCGGGGTCATCGAAAACGCGCTGGCACTTTAAAAAATACCGTCGGCCCACAAATAAAAGCAACAAACCATTAAAATGGAGTCGGGGTATAAAAAATATGCCGGACCCCTAACAAATATGGGCTAAAGTCCTAAAACAAATCCGTAGACGAATAAAACCGCAATGGGTCCAAAAAGGAACCGAACTAGGGCATTGGGTTGGTAGCCAATGCCAATGTTGGTAGGTGCATCAAAGCTTAGTGAGTATCTTGATTTCTGAACCGCCAGAAAATGTTGGAAGAAGAGAACCAATCATCGAATTGATTAAGTCGCACTTTCAAGCGAACACCGATACGAAGCATTCCACGCGTCAAATATGGCACCAATCATGTGGCAGCAACTAGTGAAACGTATTTGGCTATACGCCACGAAGTGTGGCGCATAGCCGAATGCGCAAAGCGGGTGTGCACGTGCACGAACTTGGGCGTAGTGGCGACCGGGAGTTATGAACTGGAATGCCTGAAGTTGGAAAAATTGAAATTTTACGTGATTTGTACAGGTGTAATTTCAACAGTGTGAGTGACGTATCAAGGGATACCAAAGAAAAACCTTCGAACACGGTAGGGGAGTTATGGTTCAATTATGATGACTCAGAAACGGTGGTGATAGATTGGGCCCCTCCACAGGACGATTAAGTTGGTCACTAATTATTAATTTAACAAGTAAAAATCGACCCCTTTGAAGAATATTGGTCGAACTCCGGGGATTTTTAATTGGGGTAGGTGGCCCCCTCCAAGTCACTGTTCGCTATTGGTTGCTTTTTCCGAATTAGGACATGATTCCTAAATGTTTATCCTTAGAAGTATATCGCTTCAGCTGTGCCTCGTGTGAGAAATCTTACGTCGGGTCTACCCCACGTAGTATATGCTGTAGGGTACGACAACATTTAGGAAGATCAGACCTCATTCAACGTGTCCTCTGCAACCCCGACCTGGCACCAGTCAGGGAGCGCTGATCTGCTTGTGATACACACTTCACCATTGATGACTTTTCATCTTGTCCCGCTGCAAATCGATCATCCGTATTATAGTCTCTGTTCATGCATAAACAGCCCAGCAGTACCTACTGGGGTCATATATATATATATATATATATATATATTTTATATATATATATATATATATATATATATATATATATATATATATTATTCACTTGTATGCACATTGTGTTACACACACAGCCAAATCCTCCTACTAACTACGTCTACCAGACTACCAGTCCACTGAACAGCACGAAGATAGAGGCCCGCCCCGGTGAGGGCTTTAATCAAAGGATTCAGCGTACATGGGAAGCCATCGTCGGGACCGCCTGACCGTGAGTAGCTGATCCACCGCTCTGCTTCCTCTCCGCCGCTCTGCTGCCTCTCCGCCGCTCTGCTGCCTCTCCGCCGCTCTGCTGCCTCTCCGCCGCTCTGCTGCCTCTCCGCCGCTCTGCCGCCTTTCCGCCGCTCTGCTGCCTCTCCGCCAGTGCCGGCCCTCAGCTGCCGCGACGGCCGAGACGGCAGAAAGCCTGGGTGGAGTTGATGAAGTAGCCACCAGCCACCAGGCACGGAGCATCGTGAAAACCTTATGGTGGTGGGGCTGGGGTGGGTAGCTAGGGCGGCCCACATTTGTTCATTGTTCATGTGACTCATTTTGCTTTATTTGGCCAATGCATTTACCTGAAAGCTAAGGGTAAAATTATTGCAGCGGCGCTCAGGTCATATATAGAGAAGCAAAGGCCGTTCACTGGTGTAATTTGCTGGTATGAGGAAATTGACGGTGACCAAGGTGCAAGCAATGCTCCTCAAACGATGCCAATTATTGCGAATAGTGAACGAAAGCGAATAGCGAATAGCGAATACTGCGAAAAGCGAATAGAAAGGTTGTCTTTCTTCATACATGAACTTGCGTATATCAAAACGAAGCAAGGCCTTGTTCAACAAGACATAATTGAAAGGGGGCTGCAGTTGACTCCAATCGGGCCAAATATCAGCCTTTCGAGCTCCCATCCCCTCCAGTGATGCTCAAGCAATGGAAAATAAGACATAAGGGGAGCTGACATGTTATATGAAGCTCTGAAACGAAGGGTACCTAGGCATCTGAATATTGGGTGGTCATCTATACCTCGGCAACCTGAGCTGTGGTTTGGGGTTACTTGGGCTTAGAGACGCATCGACTACGTTGGTCTTGTAGCTGTGTTGTGATATACGCAAATTAATCTAACACGGCTTATGGAGGCCAAATGAAGTCACACGATGGAAGGTGAATTATTTGCCTGTGTGTATGGTATGTGTAGTGTGCACGATTCATGTGCATGTCTTAATGATAGGTGTCTTTGGTTATGTCATCATATGTCAGTTCAGGCCAGTTATTTCAAAATTGAGTAATATGTGAAAGGAAAAGTAAGACTAACATGAAGTACTTACATGCCTCTACTTTCCATCCCCAGATCTGTCACCATCTGTACAGTAACTGACGCATACATCGGGCGCATCAAGACGTGTTTTAATTGGTTGGTTAATGGGTGATGTGCGGTAGTTGTTCAACTGGCATCGTCCAACCCACGCCAGCAGTCCAATTGGTCAATACGTGCTCTGAGTCGGTCGCCATCGATCGATCAGCCATTCAACCGACCTTTCCACTGCAACAAGTCGGTTCGAGGTCAGAGCACATATCAATATTTCTATTTAAAATGTCCCAAGAAGCGCCATGCATCAGTCGGTCGAGAAAAATTGAAGCACTAAAGCACATTTGTTCTACAAATTTTGAGGAAAACTTTGAGGTGTGGGCGTCCTCGTCCGGTGTAAGCTATACGCAGCCTTCACTTGTACCGTCTGTCCGTTCAGACGGTACAAATTCTCGTTCACCTGCTCGTCAACATAGGCGAATATGCTTGCGTATGACACAATAGCGCAGACATGGAGGATAGGGGAAATGCCCCCGTGAGGATGATTTTCTTCTTCATTGTTCCACCTTAAGAGCTGTCCGGGACCAGCAATTGTCCCCACCTGTTTTCCTGAATAAATTTGCATGCATAAATGTGCATTTGCAAATTTATGTAATTGTTTTCGAAATGCTGCTAGGCCAATATTCGCATTGCTGCACTTCACTGTGTGGTGTCATGATGAATAAAAAAAACTAGTTTGGATAGTAAATATCCCTTCTTATCATATGAGAAGTTCTGTTACTTGAGTTGGCACCCATTCCATGAAGCTTCTCTGTTCCTTTTGACATAGCCATAGTGCAAGCACTAGGCACATGGGATAAAATAAGACATCTATGCGCGCCCAGAACGAGGCCAGTAAATAGCCGGAAACATCACTCAGTTGCAGAACTACAGCCCAATTATTCAACAATAACATCGAATGCATATCCATGAAATACGATTAATACAGGCAAGGTGCAATACTTGCATGTGGAGTAGGTACGTGTGAACACATTCTGTTAAGCATTCACGCAAGTCACTTTCACCGCATTAGGGTTAAACATAAACTAACATAGAAATCAAATATGAATGTCCTTTTTGCTTCTGCCATACACCGATTATACGCATCGCTTGCCAGATGCGGTATACATCGCACACACGAAACAAACAGCGCGATGAATCCTATTTTCTTGAGGTATGTTACACACGAGACCGAATCATGAATAACTTGGGCGGAGCCAGGTGGTCGTCACTCGTTAGAAGACATGAGTAGCTCAGTTCAGCCTAGTTCAGTCAAGCGAGTAGCATCCATTGCCAAAGTCGCTGGCCACCTGGTGGCTTCCATCTAGAGTCAGTCAAAGCCCGTTGATCAATACATAGTGAGATACAACCTTGAGCCGAAAGAACCTCTCACGGACGAGAAATGATAGTGGGTGCGCACCGGTCAATGCCCCAGCACCCAGCTGTAGCTGCCGCGGGCATTGTGCGCGACTGAAGCTACGCCGAACAGATCGGCCAGCTCCAGCGAGCTTGAGCTCCAAACCACCGTCTACAGGCGGCCAGAATGTCGGCGGCGTTCGCCACCAGAGCACTACATTATGACGGTCGGGGTCGCCACCGCGTGGAGAAGGTCACGGCCGTCTCTGACCGACAGCGCGCCTCATACTCCAATCGACTCGAGTCTGCGCACCAGATGGCCGGTCGCTCCAGATGGCCGGTCGCTCCAGATGGCCGGTCGCTCCAGATGGCCGGTCGCGCCAGATGGCCGGCAGCGCTCCGTCAGCTCGGACAGCTCGGACGGCCCGGACAGCCCGGACAGCCGGACAGCTCGGTCAGCTCGGTCAGCTCAGTCAGCTCTGTCAGCTCGGACAACTCGGACGGCCCGGACAGCTCTGACAGCTGGGACAGCCCGGACAGCCCGGACAGCCCGGACAGCTAGGACATCTCGGACATCTCGGACATCTCGGACATCTCGGACATCTCGGACAGCTAGGACAGCTAGGACATCTCTGACAGCTCGGACGGCCCGGACGGCCCGGACAGCCCGGACAGCCGGTCAGCCGGTCAGCTCGGTCAGCTCGGTCAGCTCAGTCAGCCCGGTCAGCTCTGTCAGCTCGGACAACTCGGACGGCCCGGACAGCTCTGATAGCTGGGACAGCCCGGACAGCCCGGACAGCCCGGACAGCTCGGACAGCTCGGACAGCTCGGACATCTTGGACATCTCGGTCAACTGGGCCCGCGAGCCCCATGAGGTCACGGTATCGGCGAGCCCCTCGACTGTCAGCACACAGCCGCACCCTGCACTCCCGGCACCAATGGCCGAACGGTTCGGCGTGCTGTTAATTATTCGATATGATTCGTTCCGAAACACTCGGTGAGTTTGTGGCTGGACGAGCGGGGCCCAGTAGCGGCCGGTTCCGGAACACTCGGTGAGTTTGTGGCTGGATGAGCGCGGCCCAGTGACGTCCGACTGAGCGGCGCAGCTGTGTTCCGCGCGATCACTCACACCGGCACCACGACGCCGGGTCGCGGCCGCCGCCCGGCCGACCCTGCAGCCGGCCTGCAGCCTGCCCCCAACACCGTCAACCACGCCTCGCCCCTCACAATAACACACGGGCGGCGAGGAGCTCGCGCACGTCCAGTCACGCACTGATCATCAGTCAACGGTGACGGACAGGGGGCGCCGGCCACCGCCGTCGCCGTGCGGCCACGTCACTTCCGGCCGACTGTCCGAGAGCTCGGTCACTTCACGCCGACTGTCTGCGTTGGATCAGTCGTCACCTGGCCACCAGCCAGAGGAGCGATGTGGTCCGCAGCAGGTCTTCGGAGTGCTGATTGGCCGCGGATTTTCTGCGCCGGGAGGCGGCCGCTGGATCAGTCATCACCTGGCCACCAGCCAGAGGAGCGACATGATCAGCAGCAGGTCGGCCGAGTGCTGATCGGCCGCGGACTTTCTCCGCTGGATGGCGGCCGTTTTGTCACCTGGAACGGAGGTGTCTTGTCACGTGAACTGGTGTCATGGTGTCGCCTGGAATGGGTATCTTTTCGCGTGAACTGGTGTCATGTCACCTTGTATCGGAGTCGGAAACCCGCATATCTGCGGTATACGAAGCCCATGACCCGGCATACTAACGCTACGGAGGAGTACTGATGCCAACTGCTTCGTGTGAAAGTCCTTCCAGTCCGTAATTTAACCTCCTATGTACTATGCCGAAAAGTGGAACAAATGCAATGGGTGAGGAAGTGAATAGGTGCAAGCAAATATGCAAGTCCTAACATGAGCAAACGCGTTTAAGCTAAAAACAACAACAAATAAAATAACAAGTGGGCTACAGTTTCCAAAAAGGCAATATGCCTCCATGTACCTGTTCATTTTGCTCCCTCGCCCATGACTGAGAGTGTCAGTGGGAAAGCGAATAGATGAGTGACAAAACGAGGGAGCGGAAAGAGATCGCAAGTGGCGGAGAAAAAAAACGGGGAACAAAGGCATGGGAAGGAAGCATGCACGAGCTCAATGTAATTTGTTCTGGGCCGAACCCGCCTAAATGTGTCCAACCAGGCGTCATGTGTGTGCCGTAACCGACAGTCAGTACTAGCCGTTGGTTTATGACGAAATACAGCTGGAACTTTGCGTACCGCCATATTGTACCAGCGAAATAACAGACAAAAACAGGTTTATTTCGCTCCTACTCCCAACACTGCTGATAAACCGAACCCTTATATCGGGCTCGGGGAGTGGGGTAGGGAAAGGCGCCTCCGTGTTTTGAGGGAGTGTTTATGTACAACAGTAGAGGCAATTTGCCACTTTATTCAATGCGTTGACAAAAAGAAAACGGGCAGCATTGAGCTGGTGACTAGTGGATGCGAGTACGTAGGGACGTCCGTACAAGCATTGAGGTCCGTACAAGTATGGAGGTGCCAGGTGAGTAGTGAGTGATTACAAGAGTGAACAGCAACAGTCTAGCTGGAAAGGACATCTTTATCAAAACTGTCAACGATGAGGCTGCTCCGCGTGTTGTGGGACTTGTTCTTCATTTAGTGGGCATGACGAGAGAACTTGAGCTAGGTATCGTTCGATGGTTTCCTATTGAGAGAAAGAGAGCGAGAGAGAGAGGAAGGGAGTGTGTGTTTTAGATAGAGAGAGAGAGAGAGAGAGAGAGAGAGGATAAGGGTGGGTGGAAGAGGATGAGAGAGGGAGATGGAGATGGAGAGGGAGAGGGAGAGGGAGGTAAGGACGGAGGGAGATGTGAGATGTAACTGGGAAAGAGGAAGGGAAGGGAGGGAAGGGAAGGAAAGGACGGAGGGAGATGTGAGGTGTAACTGAGAAAGAGGAAGGGGGGGGAGGGGAGGGAAGGAAGGAATGGAGGGAGATGTGAGATGTAGCAGGGAGAGAGGACATGATGGAGCCTCGACACATATAATTCACATCACTGACTGGAATATGCGTCGGATGAGATGTCATCAATACTGCAATGTACTGTATGTAATGCGTCTCAAAGGATCTTATTTCGGTCGACGTTCTTCTCGGTTCTCCAGCTTTTGTCTCCACTTGGAACAAATTTAATCATGTCGAGATGTTCGAGTCCCGGCGGACGACCGTTTCCACGTTTGTCGACAGCTACTCAAGATATCGTCGACTAAAGTACGCAACGCATTACGTGCTGATTTGTCGAGCTGAAACAATGCACAGCCAGAAACTAGGAGAAAGCATTCGCGCAAAAGGCATTCTGACATAGCATTCCTGCTCTCTTTTCGACGCATGTAACATGCAATCCAAGAATACAGAACAATGGTAACAGTTTTATTATTCACAAGAATAGCGTCATAGTCAGTTTGCTTGTTTTTTTTCCAGGGACTAGCACAATACTTATGCGTGATAGTGAGTGACTAGTGCGGTATTGACTGGATAATTCTGGAGAAAGAGGAGTTCCTGCCATAGCGACTGACATCCACAGTCGCATATTTAACCCTCGCCCATGGGGAGGCGATGCAGCGCGTGCGCGACCCGTCGTAGTCTTCTTCCGCGATAATCTGAATAACTGCCGGGGTCAGTGCGGTCCCTTTGACGTAGTTGTTTGGGCATCTTTTGCCGATCTCGTGGCATGTGCAAGTTGAAAATGTCGTGTCAGATCGTTTTTCGCCAAAATGGCGAATATTGGAAATTGCTTTTACTAACCGTACCCAGCCTTGGGTATGATGGCGCGAAGAGAACTGAACTAACCTGTTACATACGTCATTGATCTTCCCAAAAGATATTTCATGTAGTCGATCAAACTTGACCTAGGATGACCGTTGTCGGCTTATGATGTCGGCTCTGGTGTTAACTTGAAACGCTAAAACTAACCTTGACACCAATATTGACCACTGGGCGCAGGAAAATATTGCCTTCGGGCACTACTCCGGAAGCTTCCACAACCAGGCCAACAATTCAGCCTCATCTGACCCTCGATCCATGGATCAACATGTACCAACTCGCATATCGTTAGCATCCTAAGGTAAGGGCTGGGGTGGAAGAGTGGTTCAGGTGTTGAGCTTTGGATGCCAAGGTCCCGGGTTCAACACTCGCACCGCACCAACATTTTCTAATCCCGAGAACCACCGGCGAAACAGTGCGGGTGGCGCCATTAGCCGTGATCGTGCATGAAGTGCGTCGGAAACTACCCAATAAACAAACAGTATCCTAAGGTACTACGAACACTTTTTCGAACGTTTCCGGCGAGTATTTACATGCTCATACGGGGTAGCGGGTATTTTTACACAAGCCGTCACAAAACGTGAATGTTTTTGATTTTGCTAAAGGAGATTTTAAGCTGATCTGCGATGTCAACTAGCAACTTCAATTATAAAAATCGGATAGCAACTGCACGATAACATGTGCAACACACAGTTTTTTTGTTTGTTTGTTATGTCGCTATCAGTCTCCGCTTGAAAATGCTAAGGCAAGGTCGCAACCCCCTGCCCCTGCATTGGCAAAGCTGGCAAAATGTCGTGCACGAGGGAGGATTAACACAGTCATGTCTGACCGAACCACATTCGCACCAGCGTCCAGTGCATATAGTGACTGTGATATGAACATAACCGAACACACGTTATGGGCTAGAAGAACATGAACATCTCTTACAGGAAGCTACACAGCCCACATGTAATTCGTCGTAGCGACTGTGGAGTAATGTGGTTAATGTCCCTCTATGGCAGCGTGCGTACTGTTCCCAACCATACAGCCGTGCTATCAACTTAGCCGTGCTATCAACTCGGCCGGGCCGTTGAAATCGGAAAACGTGAAGCACGCTTGGCGACAACTCGACGACCAGCACGCCACAGCTGAGCAGCAGCGCCGCTCACACGGGGACGAGTGGTCTAGGGGTAAGATGCTCGTCTCACAATCGGAAGATTGTGGGTTCGAGTCTCCCCTGTCGCTACTCTTCGCCCGCGACCAATCGGCGTGAGAGATTGGCGACGCTACATGACTCAACGGTCGACGTGTCGTAAAATCAATAACCAACCAACCAGCGCCGCTCACCTTCGGTGACGAACACGTGCGCGGAGGCGGGCCGCAGGTGGTCGCCGCTGCAGCTGTAGACGCCGCTGTCCAGGAACGTCACGTCGCGCACGTGCAGCTGAGAGCGCGGCCCGCTCGCCGTCGGCGCCGACGTGGTGTGGATCTGCCGCCGGCCGTCGGCGACGACGGGCCGGCTGTTGTGCAGCCACTGCACGGTGACGGGTGCGATCGCCTGGCGATGGCCGCGCGTGATCCGTCAGCTGCAGCACGCCAACCGGCACACACACGCACGGACGCGTGGGAGTGCGCCGGCCAACACGTGGGAGTGCGCCGGCCAACACGTGGGGGCGTGACGTCCGAGGCACGCACGAGCGACGAGGTGGGGAACGGGCACGGACGCTGCGGCGGCGGCCGCGGCGTGTTTGTGCTTGCGATCGTGTCTTCCGCGGTCTCGAGAGCCCGGTTGTTGACCAGCCAAGCTTCATGTTGAACGTTCAGGCAAATATTTGCATTCAGGTGTGTGGAGAAATGGTGGATGGTTGGGACAGGGGGCTGGACGCCAGTGTCAGTTGAGTCCCTGTCAAAATTATGGGTAGTCAAGGCTATCTGTTTAACTTCCCCTCACATTTCTGTGTTGACCTATTAAAGGGGCATGGTGCCAACCGAACCTCCATAGCAACAAAACGTTTTCCCCCACTTGTAATTTACAATCAATACAGTTCCTTATGGGTATGATTAATTTCCAGGCATAACGTGTGACCAGGTAAAAGACAAAAGCACTGCATATGGCATGCTTTGGGTAACCAAATATTATTGCATTAACTGTCGCCTATAAATCAAATGCCGCATGCCTTCCTAATACATAGCTATGGTAAAATAAAATGTGCCTAAAGGCCTTGCATAATACCACACCGATGACGAGACCAAAGCAGACAACGCAACCAAATCTCTCGATTTATTTTTTAAAAGAAAGTCCACGGTATGTTTTGCAAACATGAAAAGTAGGTGAGCACATACTTACCATCTAAGTAGCAGGAAATAATGCATACAGATGAAGGGAGCTTGTCAGCGCAGTTTGCAGATTCGCCCCAAATCTAAGCATTGTCCCTTCCAACTTTGACCAATGATAATTATGATTTTTTTAAAATTGGAGGTAAGCGTGTCTAATTATTGTCGTAAATGGTTCAGGACCACGAACTTACCTCCTGGCAGGAATGGAGCTATTTTATTCGGGAATACAGGCTTAAGAAGCGTATGTTGTGTTTGCAAAAATATATCAGCTGACGTTCCACCAGTTCATATTTATTCTGTTTTCCCCTCAGCTCAGCATGGTTAGTGTCCAAAATCACTGGCAATTCAACATATCACATCTAGAGAGACTACGAATGTTCTCAGGGGTGCTGAGTTGAAAGGCATCATTTATTCGACTACACTGTGAAGCATAGGTGGCTGCACAGTACCTACAAACGAAATAAATAGCGAGGAAGAGCATCGAGGTCCCTGCAGAATTATATTATTCATTATTTATTGTGTTGTCATAATTCAACCAGCACTGGTAGATACTACAAAAAGACGCTTAGAACGGAGAATGAGATCAAGCATGATTCTGGACATAAACACATTTCAGTACGATAATAATATGAAGTGATGAACAAATTATGGTTATATCGACTATAATCTATAACTAGGCATACTTCACAAGTAGGTATTTTTGTTTTCCTTGAACTTAGTCACCAACACAAAGGAAAACTTTATGTTGTAAACAATATGAATAATTAGTGTATGCTGCTCCTAGAAAACTTTGTTATTTTACGTATGCCTCGCAGATCAAGTTCGGCCTTCAGTTTGCCCTCAATTATATCGTGCCAATTTGCCTTTTCTCTTTTTCTTATGAATTGTCCACCTCACCTGGCGGGACGTTCAGGAGGATTGCTTATTAGACATATTATCACCAACGCAGTGCTTGTCGTGGTCCTCTCGGTGGTGTGTGTTTCCTGAGGACAGTTCCGGATAAGCATAGATCCGAACTTACGACACTGACATCGCTCCCGACCGGGGTCGGGTCAGGTCATTTGACCACTCGGCCACACACACCACAGTTCACTTTCACACAATTCGCGTGAAGACTGCTAAATTTGGTGGTAATAATAATGTGCATGTGGTCTTTTGGCAAGCCTCCATGCCTAATATATAAGCAATGATGTGATTTGCAAAACTAATCTCGGGATTCTATAATAACAGTATGGTCTTCATGTGGGTGAGAAGCTTCATGATGAAGGCACTAACCAGATCAATTTTGCCAGATACGTGAACTTTTACAATGAGCTAAGGGCAGAAGCGCAGCCAAGCGGGCGGCGGCACGGGACCCACTTAGCAAAAATACAGTTACATTGGATCAATCAAGACATTTTGGGATTTAACCAAGCAAAGCCATACATTTTCCAAATTTGCAAATACTGGTAGTGCCTCTGGTTAAGTGAGCAAAATAGAGCCTGATTGTTGGGAACATGTGAAATTGAGTTTTGCGAGACTGATTTTCCATCTCAGCTTCTTGCTCATCTCAGTTTTTTTTTTGTTCCAGGAGAAAACGCTTCATTTGTGTGCAAACGTTCTACCGCTATATATTATGGTAGACTTCACCTTACAAGCTATGCATACATAGCTCGAAACGCACTGGCTCAAGGTTGGGAGCATAAATTTGGAATGGGGAGTGGGTAACTATGCAAGATAAAGTGGGAAGCACTCCATTAAGACTTAATTATATATTATTCTTCACCTCGAATTATTGTTAGTTATGAAAGAATGGATGGATGGAACTTCAAAGCATGTTGGAAATAGCATCACCAACAGGCAAAACCAACTATACTAACATCAAACAATATCCAGTTCACCCCTATCCCCTCCCTCTCCCGCATATTATGTGACAGTCGTAAGCAATTGCATCATTGGCAAATAACGATGTGTTTTACCACTACACTGCGCAAGCGAATGCTGCTATTCAACTTAGAAGGTTGAATGCTGAGGGAGGATGTAGGCAAGGGAGATATCGTGACAAGAGTGATCGTAATCGGGCTGGAGGGGGTGGGGGTGACGGTTGGAGGTGTCTTGTAACTTGGTAACTGGCTCTGATATCCATGCCTTCTTTGCCGCGTGGTAATTGGTTGTCCAATTTGTATTATAAATAGGTGGCTTGTATATCGACGTCGACGTCGATTTACACACAGCATCCCCGGTGTGTAAATCACGGGAGATCTGCGCCGATGAACAAAACGAAGAAAGAGGAAGAATGCGCCTCCCATTGAGCACCCTGACATTCCGTCATCTATTGCACCTGTTCCTCATAACGCGACGAATCTCCCTGTGCCACAGCCTCCCTTGAGGGATCAGTCTTGTCCAGCAGAAGAAGCAAGCTATGATGATTCCGAGGAGGAGAAAGGTGCGTCATCTGCTGCGCGCCGTCGACGCCGGGTGGTCGGTGAAAGATGCCCCTTCTCCCCGACCAAGAGAACATCAACGACCTCATCAGGGAAATGGCATTGAAAAAGTCCAACGCCGAGTTGCTCATTTTGAGACTGAAGCAGTGGGACTTGCTGGACGACAGCGTTCGAATTACTTCCCAGAGGAAGTGGCATCGCGGCTTTTCAGTGTTCTTCACTCTTAAAGATGGGTTGTGCTACTGCCATGACATCAGATAACTTTTCGACGCTGTGGGCATTCCCTGCAACATCTCTGACTGGCGGCTCTTCATCGACAGTTCATCTAAAAGTCTCAAGGCTGTTTTACTGCACAACACAAATCAGTGGCCCTCGATTCCTCTGTCCTCTGGCTCATTCAGTGCACATGAAAGAAGAGTACCAGACCGTTAAAATCCTGCTGAGTGCACTGAAGTACGACCAATTCAGCTGGGAGGTCATTGGCGATTTCAAGATGGTGGCCTTCTTGATGGGGCTTCTGGGACGCTTCACCAAGATCCCTTGCTATCTGTGCCTCTGGGATAGTCGAAATGCAGCCCTTCACTACGAGAAGAGGAACTGGCCCCTCAGGACCTGCTATGAGGTTGGGGCCCATAACGTGAAGCAAGGGCCGCTTGGAGAGCCAACGAAAGTGCTGATGCTACCCCTGCACATCAAATTTGGCAGTTTGTTAAACAGCTGGATCCAGAGGGTGAGGCCGTGAAGCACATCCAGGAGCTGTCCTCGAAGTTGTCGGAGGCGAAAATCAAAGCAGGAGTATTTATGGGCCCTCAGGTGAAGCGACTTATTGACTCGAACTGTTAAACGAACTTGTGGAAACGTACTGGAGCATGGGTTGCCGGATGTCGCTGACACTGCACGTACTACACGCCCGCCTTGATGAGTTCAAAGAAAACATGGGAGTATACTCCGAAGAACAAGGTGAAAGATTTGAGCAGGATGTCAGCTCTTTCGAGGAACGATACAAGGGACAGTACAATGGAAGTGTGATGGGGGACTATATCTGGAACCTTTTGCGTGAGAGTGACCTGAAATACAATCGCCAATCTCGTAGACAAACTTCTGCTTGATTAAACTATAACGCTATATTTTTTTTTAATCAATTCTGTATCAATTCTACGTAGCAATACTCTTTATGAACGCTCTGCATCACTGCACTGTATCACTGTCAATGTATTAATATATTATAATACATAATTATATCCTACTAGTTTCCTTCCTTCTATTTCCTTCTTGCGAACTTCATTCGTCGCCTTCGATTTATCATAATAATCGTGTTAACATCAATTAAATTTGTACTACACAGGATTCATTTGATTGAAAAGCAGATAGTGTGAAAAACCCTTAAATTAATGAGCAAAAGTGGCAAAAAATCAATAGATCGATCTCGTGACCTAAGAACCGAAGTCTGAACTTGGTGACTGCTCATTTTTTATTTATGGACTACGAAATCAGAAAATAGTAGTTTTAACTCATGGACAAATTGTGTGTTACACGGTGTAATCTGTTTTCATGCACATACCTCTGAATGTAGTATTTCACACCTGAACTAGACAAGAAATACCTGGGAACGTATGATACATGGATGCATCATTAAAAACATGCCAGCAATGCATTCCGCTAGAATGCTTAAGCGACACACGCAACAGAACAATACCAATAATATGCAGCCAAATGGATACAATTTAGATTGACCAAAAGGTACTCATCAATATTCCAAAAGTCTTCCGAGCAGCATTATTGGAACAATATCAATCGGCTGGCCGGAGGAGCGGATCCGTCAATAATTAGTGGGGAATGTTATATGGGTCGGAGGATTATTGCCTCGTAAATTTGCTGCGGGCAGGAGATTTCCGCCGTGGATCGATATGGCCGTCACTGGACTCCGTTGCAGAGTAGTCCAAATAGCGGGAAGACGTTTCAAACGTTGCGTGAACACAGGGTAGGGCTGTCGCCGATGCTGATAAATAAACCACCCTTGGCCGAAAATTATTGACGGACACCATCGTATATATATGCCGTTTCTGCATGCAATCCTGTGATAACTATTGCGTTTTTAAGATGTACTTCTTTGTTGTTGGTCTGTCCATGTCGAAAAATAATTGTATCGAGATCATCTGGTAAAACATACAGTTCGTGTTTTCCACGACAGATCGACCAATGCACTTCACCCCATAATTTTTTATTCAGACCAAAATTTGCTCACAGAGTAGTCTTTGGCTCTGAATACGGCTGTGCAAATTTCAGCCCGATTCGGCCAACGGTTTTTGAGCTATAGCCTCCGGCATTATTTTTAGGTCAAATGACATGGGATGGTTTGACGATGGATATCTCATCAATAAGAAGGGGAAAGGGTAACAAATTATATATATATATATATATATAATTCAGAAGAAAAAGGATCAACTAAAACATTCCCGAAATAAAATATCAGTATTTCCTATATTTGACCTCGTGACCTCCCATGACCCCTAGCCCATCGAAATTGACAAATTTAGTGGCGGAAATAAAAGTGGGCATGATTTTACTGAGCAAGCAAAAAATTAAAAATGTGTTCTCGTAAATATCCGATATAGCCGTCCGCTCTTCATGACTGCGATTTTGCGTTTTCCGGGTAGGACAGATTTCGTGTAAGCTTTCTTTCATTGAAAAGCTACATGAGGTAGAACAGTGGCATACGGACATGTGATTGGAAAACGTTTTTATAAGATAAAAATACTCCTACCTTTTTAATGTAGATCTTATAGTCTCCCTTAAAAACCATCACAAATTTCAAGGTCACGAGTTACCGATAGGTCACCCATGGGTTTATTTACGCGTAGCGACGCAATTGTACTTCGAAACAACTGTTATGTATTGAATAACATCAAACATGAAAATAACGCAACCCCACCCTATTGAATCAGGTTCTATTACCTACATATTGCATCTGGCTCGGTAGGTAGGTGCCTATAACAAACATAAGGATCACTTTGTGTCAGCGATAAAGTGTTAGGCAGGTTTATCATTTTGTGCTGAAGAAAAGGCATTGTGTCTCTGTGGACTGCTGATGACTATGTGTCAAAGGCAAATAAAAGCCGAGGTGTTTGTCTCGCGTATGTCTTCCCTCCCACCCCATCCGTACTTCTTACATATATCCGTACTCCCCATCCGTACATAGCTCAATACTCTTCAGCCTGGTGGCGGTTCCGAGGGGGATAAAGGCGTCGGCGTTGATGCCAGCGGACAACAGAGGGGTTGACATCGGGAAGGAAACGATAAAAGGCTTGGCAGAGCCGGAGCAGTGTACGAATCAGTTTTAGAAAACGCCTGGTGGAAAGAGGACGTGGTTAATTTTTTCGACGTACATAAACGCCACAAGCAATTGTGATAGTCACCGTGTCGATTCTTATCGTTGACATACACAGCGAATAACAAAAAAAATGTTGCTGAAGTATCAGTAAGATCCATTGAAAAAGTGAGCATCGTGCCATTACCAGAGGTGTGGCTTTGTGTGTGAAGTTTCCAAGTTGATTCTTTCTCAAACTTTAAAACAAAATATCTCCGGTTTTTAAAGATTTTTTTTATCATAATCAGCGTCAGAAATGAAAAGAAGGAAAAGGATACACTGACGGGAAACTTGATGCAAACAAAATTCGGAACTATGGCATGCTTAGAAGAACAAAACATTCTAAAATCGACAAGTAAGTAAAATTCATTTTGCGGGAACGTTTGAACTCAAAATTGGCTTTCCATCAAAGAAAATATGTTCCGTTGGCTGCTGGCTATCTGTACCTGTTGAGAAGTCCCTGAAATATGCCATATTCCAAGCTCTACAAATTTCTGAATGCACATGCAATTTCAAAGTTAACTCGTTAATTTTTTTTTACAGATTAAAAAAATAATACCCTGGACCAAACCCATGTGCCAGAATGAGCTGTTTCAGATGCCATCTTAAAATCATCTGTCAATTGATATTTACTATCTCAAAAAGCCATTTCCGGAAATCCAAGCCATTTGCCCCGCTTTTATTACCAGATTTGATTTCCTGCTAGGCGTTGCAGTGACCAGAAATCCGAGAAAACGGCTTGAAAACGTCCTATGTCAACCATCGCCCAAAAATACAACGTTCAGAATGTTCCTTTTTTCGGAATTTCCGATAATATTTTGACAATTCTTAAGGTGCCGACGGGCCCAGATTCCATGTTCACCCCCAAAATTCGGTTTCGGTGAACTTCTAAATCGACGCCGTTTGCAACGATTTGGTTATCAAGCCAAATCGATGCCGTTTGATCTGCTTTCATTTTCCTAGCATATCTACCATTTTGTGCAGCACAGTGTCCCATGCGGAATGTCCACATGCGCAGTGTCTGAAGAGCGTGAATAATGAAGTCGCATTGAGGTTGTGAAAATGATGTTTCCGGGCACAGCCTACGTGCATTGTGACAGCAAATAGTGGCTTGCAATAGGTGTTCGACTGTATATAAATGATATAAATGATGACCATTTAAATGATGTTCTGCAGGTGGAAATAAAGCATAATTGTACTTCTTTTTGTGATGTTAGCATAGTCGAATATGGTCAGACTGCATCGTTGTCATGTTTTATCGCATTCAATAAGTGTTGTAAGTAACTATCAGATGTTCTGAAGTAGAAGTACGCCGCTACACGGAAATAAGCCACGACCGCTATGGTGATCATAAAATGTTCGACCCTTGTTAATGAAGTAAAAGAGCTGCATTGGAGACCTACAAATGTGTAAGTTGGAAAAACAAGTTTTCATCATCGGATGTTTATTTCGTTGTTCGATTGTGCACTGCTTAATGCAGTACAGTAATGTGCAATAATGTGCAATATGCAGGGAGTGCCCAAAAAAAATGAAACCACAGGAAGCTTGTAAAAAGGTTTATGTTTTCCGGGACACGTTATGTACGAGTGACACTCGTATACAGTGACAAAAACGCGTGTGTTTGCATTATGATGTGGATTAGACTGTACGTCCATGCAAATGATGCTACAAGTAGCATGAAAGCATAATTGTACTTCTTGTTGTGAAGCCAGCATGATCAGATATTTCCATTACCAGACTACCAGATATTCCGACGTAAATTACGTCGTCACGCGTAGAGGAACCTATGGATGACCTATCGGTAATACCTTCTGACCGGCGGTGGCAGTCCGCTGTATCCAAGGTGCCATGCTGTACTGTCAGTGCGGCACGTACTGATTGCCTGCAGCCGATTTACCCATGAGCGAAGGGATCACTTTGGACGTACCGCCCTCCTCTCTTTATCTCTCTCTATCTCTATATCTATCTCTATCTCTATCTCTATCTCTATCTCCATCTCCATCTCCATCTCCATCTCCATCTCCATCTCCATCTCCATCTCCATCTCCATCTGTCCATCTGTCCATCTGTCCATCTGTCCATCTGCCCATCTGTCCATCTGTCCATCTGTCCATCTGTCCATCTCTCAGGGAAGTATTAGGGGACGAGTCATCAATTGTTCAATCGGGATGGCTCTTCCGCTTCCTATCAAAAACAAAGTTATGTTTTTGTGATTTATGCCCCTCATTAACACACTTTTACACCTGACAAAATGAGGATCGTAGCACGGCATGTCACACGTACATCGACCCCTTCACATGCAGTTGTCTCATCGACTGACCTTCGTACATTTGCCATTGCTTGACTGACGATGATATTGGCGCTACATGATCGACGCAGTCGATGTGCCCATAAACTCCAATACCCAACCTGTCGTTAGTGGGTGGCCTTGAACTTTGTGAAGTTTATTAAGGCGAACTATAATACTTACATTAATATGTTTGTAATATTTGTTTTTGTTTGTTACGCAAACGTTTCTATATCACCCCATTTTAATTCATTGTTCGATCCCGCGTAGTTTTCCAATGGGAGACAACTTATCCCAAGTCCATCCGTTCCCAAAATCGGAAAATCATAGAAACCATGGAGAACGGACGCCTATATGGGATATTTAAAAGCAAAACACAAAAAATTTGTGTTTGATATGACAGTCAAATCATGCCAGTTTGTATTTCTGCCATCAAATTTATCAATTTCAATGGGCTAGGGGACACAGAAGGTCACGAGATCACAAGGTCATGGGGTCGCGAGGTCAAATGTGAGAAATGTTGATATTTTATTACAGATGTGTTTTCCGTAATCATTTTTCTTCTCAAACATGCATAATATGTCACACTTTCTCTTCATCGATGAGATATCTATCGCCAAAGACACCCTTGTTGTGTGACCTCAAAATAGAGCCGGGGGCTATAACTCAGAAACCGTTAGTCGGATCGGGCTAAAACTTGTTCAGGCGTGTTTAGAGCACAAGACTACCCACCCGGGACACCAATTTTGGCCCAAATACAAATTTATGGGGTGTAAAATCTGAAAATTATTGGTCGATCTGTCGTGGAACGCACCAGTTATAAGAACTTGAATAGCGATATTTACCGAACAGGAAGAGGAACGCTTTACCTGCATGTATGCCATTTGGATTGCGGTGCATAAAGGAGTCCTCTGCTGTGGGCAGAGTGCACAGTGATCCACCACTGAATTTTTCATTTAGACGAACACTGCGCAGTTGTTGGATGGTTTTTAAGCTTAAGCTCGTTGCAATTACCTTATCTCCCGCCAGGTATGTTCTGACAGCTCCCGAATGTGCAGGTACAATGGTGGTGCACCAAGTTGTCATTGGGTGAATGAGGTGAACGAAGCCACCAGATAAGGAGTACTACGGCATAAGAAATTACATGCGAAGAAGTTGTTAGGGCTTCCAGTTTCTCTTTTGGATCGTGTGTCGAAGTGAAGGGGCAGCAGCATTAAGGAAACTACATGGACGAGTACAAATGCAGAAATCATCAAACGAACGATTCACTTGTTTTTCATGTCTTGATATAATGAGAGGTGTGGTTTATGTACTTGTATCTTTCCGTCAAAGATTGCCTAGTGCCAAAGAGTACTTTTGAACACTTCGAAGCCGAAATTTAGCCGCTTAGGAATGTTTCAAGTGAAATGATTTAGTACGGTGATGCTGGATCTGGTCTGCACAACATATTATATATCCTACGTAAGCTTCTTAAGATCACACCACTAATTCCAGTTGACGTGACAACAGATGCAACAACGGCATCCCATGGCTATAACTGCGGCTCTGGTCGACAACTTCGTCAAAATGAGTAAAAACAGACAGTACTACCCACCTTTCATACGCATCATAAAAAGAGGTTGTTTGCATCAAATTTAAAGCTGACCTGCGCAAATCGCAACTGTTTGTGTTGCATTGGTCAGGTTCTTCTCTGTCAAATTCTGCATGCGCTTGGTAAGCTACTTGCTACCAATAAATATGACAATACATGACGATGACATGAATATGACAATAAATATGACGATGAAAATATTTTGTTCATGCACTCTCTCCTTGACCTAATGTAGGGGTGGCGGCTCTGCCGTCGGTGGGGTGTGGGGGTGGTGGCTTCGGCGGTTTGGCGGGTGCGGCTGGTGAGGGGTGTGTACAGCGAAAATCATACGTGTGTGAGTCGTGTGAAGTGGGAGAGCTGATGAGTGTGTGAAAAGTAATTCACTTGGGCTGACTCTTGATTTTAGACTGGGCTAATTATCTCCTTTGCTGATTGTGCCTTTGTCGGGGGGTGCGTTGTGCTGTGTTTCCCCGCCACCTCCACCACACATTCCCCAAACCCCAGCCGGCTTGATGATGTTTGAGCTACCGTCCCTAACACGAATTTATAGGTGTGCGAGTCAAAGTTTTGGGAACACCATATAGGTAAATGAGTGCGTCTAGCCAAATTAGAAAGATTACGTTGTATTTAGAAAAGTAATGATAAGGCAATTTGCCCTTGGTTACAATGAAATGTTCCTAGATGGGACTTTTGGATGCTAATAGTAGTATAATTTTGTACAATGTACCGCACGAAATAGGTGCCTGTGATTGAGCCCCAAGTGGCTTCCGCTGGTCCTTAAAGCTACCTAAAGCACATTCATTCTCCTCATTCACTTCACATTCGCTCGTCTCATTCATTCTATCCTTATTAATTAATGAAATACTTGGTCCCCAAATTTTGCTCCCCCCCTCCCCTCTCAGCGGTACACAAACACATATATCGACGGATCATTGCTCTATTTTTGAAGGTAGGCTGGCCGAATATGTAAATCTTCTGCTGCCATCATAGGTGGTCTCGCCATTATGGACAGTGTTCCTCGCCTGGATGAAGGCTTAACTGCCAAGAAGGGGGCTCATCGAACTGGCTCCGAGGGCTTATACAAGTGCTCTGGTATCTTTGACTGACATACCCTAGCTTTTAATGAAAGGTCGGTGCCGCGCCGGGCCTTATCCGCCGTATACTGATACTGTGCGACCAGGTGAACGTGCTCACGAGCGGGCACGGATCCCTACCACGTTGGGCACGTCCCCTGGCCGTCTTTATAACCTAGCCTGCCCTACCCTTTCAGCCTCGGGGCTTATGGCACGCCAAATCCGTCCGACCTTCCCCCCCGCCCCGAAGGCTACACGGTTCCGTGCCGAAACGTATAGCGAACGGGGGGAGCGGACTCACGACCTTGCAGTGTTTTGCTTTAACCTAGTGTTTGGCGCCAAACTCGACGGACGCAAGGTGGGGCTCGACAGCCCATCCGACCTTGCATACTGTGCCCGCCCCCAGCTGCGCTACTGGATCACAGAAGCCAGCGGGCTTTTTGCAGTCAAAGAACCAGAGCATGTGCTTAATGCCCCCAAAGTACACGGTCATCGCACCCCTTCTCGCAATTGGACATCATCCAAACGCAGATCATATATGTATATATAAACAACATTAATTTTCTAGTCAAGTTTAAAATTGGCTTTGACACTCATTACCCTTACCCGAGAACATTCAGTTCATAGGAGAACGGCTGGCAGGTCGGCTGCTCGCTTATATGTGGATTTACTTCATATGGCAAATTAATATCGGGCACATATCTAAACAACATGTGTGAAACTCTTGTGTCGGAAAGTACACACGGTACTATCTACACCTCCTTGTCGGCTGTTGGTCACCCGGTCAAAGCGAAACGCGACGCGCACCCCTCAGCGCCCGAGGCACAGCCGCCATTTTCGGTCTGGATGTAAATACACTCTTCTCCACCCACCTGAGCGCCGAGGTATTTACTATGCTGCCGGTCCTGGGAGGGTCGTATTCCTTACGCCATTCATTCACGTTAATCTCCACGGAGGGTCACTGACTCGGCCATCGGCATCCGACCTCAATGCTATCTGGGTTATCACGAAAGTTAGGCCACTGAACACACGGCTGGATGGCGCCCCTGGAGTTTTGGATTCTTGAATTAGCTTGCACCACGGCGGCTAGATAGGCTATAATATCACTTCTTTATCTCCGGTAAATGTAAGGGTCGAACGCTTTGGACGAGGAGGGAAAAACATGGCTATTGCAAGCACAGTTTTCAACGTGCTAACTGTCAGACCGAACGATAATCATTTTCACGATCCATTCTGGCCCGGTGGCGGTGGCAAGGCGGATGTTGCACATACAGTTTTCAACGTACGGCATATTGGGCTGAGCGATGGTCATTTTCACGACCCACCCAGCCCAGGGTCACGAGAGGACGTGAGGATCCGATGTGTGCACAGTACCCCTGGTCGTTAGTGCAAACTATGCCCCTTTCTTTATCCCAAGTATTACCTTTCACCGCTAATCCTGCACGTCAAAGGCTGGACAACTGCTCCGTCTCTCTGTTGATGCCACCACAGAATTTCTATGCATAATCTAATATATTTACATTTATATACACCGTATCACATTACGCCCACACACTGCTTACACGCACACTACTCGCCATCTCCCACCTCTCCATTCTTGCAAGCGACATACTTCCTCCCCCTACATACCTACATACCCTGGCCTATACAAGGCGTGCGACGTCGGCGCCACCGGCCGTGTCACACATACCGCACACATCACATAGTCTAATTGCCCCCCCCCCAAAGATGGGTCGCTCCTTTCAACAATGAATTGGGTTTAGGGGGGGATAGCTGTGATAGAAAATAGGCCGGTTTGGAAGAAGGAAGAAGGCATGGCAGACCGATGGCACTCACATGTTAGTTGCTGGGCTGGCCTCTTCGGTCGTCTTCACGCTGCCTGAACTCCGTGAGTGAGAGACTGCCCGAGTGCGAGAGTCTCCGAGCGAGAGCGAGATCGAGAGAGCTTGTCCCAGAGCGAGAGTGAGCTCGAGCGCGAGAGCGTCCCCGAGAGGGTGAGCTCTAGCGCGAGAGCATCCCCCGAGAGAGTGAGCTCCAGCGCGAGAGCGTCCCCGAGAGAGTGTGCTCCAGCGCGAGAGCGTCCCCGAAAGAGTGAGCTCCAGCGCGAGAGCGTCCCCGAGAGAGTGAGTGCGTTTTCTCTCTGCCTTCCAGTTTTTCTTCGATGGCTATAGCCCCGCCTCCTTCACTCTTGGCCACTCCCAGGGCTCCGGATTGTATTCTTTCTTCTTGATTGGTAGGAACTTTTTTTCTTTTTCTTCCCCTTAGGCCGTGTGCAGGGTGAAGCCGCCTGGGGCTGTCAGGACGGTCTGTATGTCTGGAAATTTCCACTGACTTCACCGGTGTCACCGACCTCACAGCTGGCCGGCCTTTCTCCTTATGTCGATCGGGATCGGCTTGTCATGAAAACATTCTTGTTGTTGACTGGTTGGGACGGGGTAATTAACCCGGGTACGGCGCTTAATTGCTCTAGAGTTCTCGCTCCCGCCATCAATCCGCGCAGGTGCGCGCTGGTCGGGTCGAGTCGCGCGGATTAAAAAAACACGCACGCAGTGAGAAGTGACAGCTGGTGGCTAGGATCTGACCGGGCGTCTTGCATCCTGGTCGGGTATGAAAATATTGGAAAGTGCATGCCGAAAAAATGTAAGCCTTCTTACACTAACACTTCGATGACTTCGATGACAACTCGTGACCCATGGAACCTGGAAAAATGTGTATTCTCGGAATCTTAATCTGGGCTATCGATAAACACATGCACCCATGTTAATAAATATTTGAGGGTGTGCGGTGTACATGCATTGGTGATATGTCCTGGAATCCATATCAATAATGCAATTTAGCGAATGCATCGCATCCGAAATAACCCTATGTGCTCTATGTGCATGCCTAAAGGCGCGTGGCAATGTAATCATCCGCAGAGCAATGGGGATACGATTGATATACACAGACATTCAGCTTCACTGCATCTACAACACTTGCCGTCGTTCGTTCGGAGATGCCTCCCAATGGCGTGCGACGTTGCACAATTATCAGACGTGTGCGACCAATATCGCCACTTTCCCTTGGTCTATTCGCATCAGCTCAGTGTACGGATTCTCTTGTCCCAAGCGGGCGGAGAGCCGAGAGCCGAAACATTTTCCTTCCGAGTCGGCGTCCCGTGAGGTGCCATGCAGCACCGTCATTATTATGATCATTATTGGTTCGCCACCTTCTAACAGCGTCGCACTGTTTCTCCAAGTACAGTAGGCAACTTTCAGGTTTGAAGTTGTGTACGTGCCTGAAAAGCGTTGGGGTACCTGGAACAGCGCATGCACAAGCTCTCTGAGGATCATACCTCCCAATATTTCGAGATGCATATCCCAAACGGTTCGTGGGAAGCAAATGTTCGCACTTACTTCACTTGAAAGCTTGCCTTTCGAGTCAATTTGTCTCCTGGTTTTATTTGTCCACCCCTAAGCGTAGCGAGCAAGAATGCTTCAGCGGAACGGGGTGACCAGTGTGACGGAGGGATGGGGGGAGGGGACTCGATGCTTACGCCGTCGACGATGCAGAGCAGCGTGACGACGGAGCCCTTCTCGATGCGGTGCACGCTGGCGCCTACCAGGCGGGCGGCCGGCACCACCGTGGTCAGGTTGACGAACCTCGACAGACTGCCTTTGCCCGTGGACACCTGAAAACACGGGCAAGGGAAACTGATCAGTCAGTTGTCTCTTGGAGGCACGCGGCTGGATTGACACGGCCGAACAGTCGATTCCGGAGGTGCCGAGGTATTTGACGCGATCGGTTCCACCCGCTACTGGTCCGAACGGTTCGACTTGCATTGGACCCGGTCGCTCGATGCTTCGGTCGGTATCGCTTAGAATGTTCATGACTGGCTTTCCTGCGATTGACTGTAATAGTGCCAGAGTCGAGAACACTGCTGGGTAAGCTTTACAACGTCGTAATGTGAGGAAAATGGCATGAAATTAAATTGGAATGACTGAGTCACAAATGTGCGGTGCTCGTTATGTCTATGGAAGCACCACTTGCTCTAAGGGGGGTTAGTCTGAGGAATATTAGTTTTGTCTTAAAAAAAAGTTTTCTTCAGGTAAGCAACTTCTATAAATATCCTCCCGGAGATGAATATCCTTACTTCACACATCCTGAGGAAATCAAAATTTTTCGGAAGAAGTTATTAAAGACAATGACCTTTAATGCCAAAATGTATATTTAATACTTTAATACACTGTCCTTTAATACTTCAGTAAAACGATCATTAATGCGTTAATACAAAAATGACCTTTTGTAAAGGCCTTTACATTTACAATGACCTTTACAAAAAATGGAGTTCTTGTCTCAAAACGACACAAGCCAGGAAGTCAGTACAAATTATAATAATTTCACTCTGAAACAGCTTGAGGTGTTTAAACAGTGTTCTTTTTTCAAGCTGATCTGTCGCAATGCAAGTTTGAACCCCATAGCAGTGGTGAACATGAAAGTACTTCTCTGTTGAAGCTTGGCAAACGCATTTATTCCAAACTTAGAAGAGTACATAGTGTAATGTAAAATTCGCTTTCATTCCCATTTCTCTTCTCGATTAACCCATTAGTGACCAAGACCTTTCGCATGGCTCGATTTACAATTTTTTTGTATCACACCTCATTTAGGCCTCACTGATTATACATATAAATTTTGAAAATTTTATTTTGATTTTTACGTACTTTTTTGACCTGGTAACAATTGTTGCCAACGGTCAGATATCCAACATAAATCCGCATATTTCCATATCTTTCTGTAAATTTAGGTAAAAACTCTGGGTATTCCATTTTCATAGTACAAAAACATTGTAGAATAAGGATGCTAATGTATATTTCTTTGCTTTCGAGCAGAAACCATGTCCGTAGCATCCAACAAACGATTGAAATGCCTTCTATGCCAAATTATTCGACCGCATGTATCAGACAACCAGAAATACTTCCTGGCAAATTGCACACGTTCTGAAGATCATCAAATGGCCATCACGGGCTGGCTCAATTGACGTGACAAGGCATCCACATTCGTAGTATGGCTCACTATCGTATACATATACTGTCATCAACAGATGTGGAGCCAGGTGCGACCGGGTTGTGCCTGGTGAGTACATACACATCGATGTGAACACTACATACAAAGTTATCGATAGTAGCCACTATTCAGGAATCAACAAAATCCATGCCTATCCTCCACATCTCCTCACAGCCAGAACTTGAACGCCATCACAAGTCACTTTACCTGCTGTAGGCATGGTAAGCCTTCATGCACTGAGCATGCAGTGGCACCTCACACTTCTCGCAGGACATGTTGGTGCGCCTGTCGCACTCCTTGCAGCGATGGAACCGGCTCGGCAGCTCCTTCGGCCAGTGGTGAAGGCCGTCATGCCGCAGGCTTGCGGCTGGTGGTGTCTGGCCGGAGTAAGGCGCGGGCGGTCTCGGCACAGTGTTTCTCTTAAAGAGAGTCTGGGTGAGTTCCCGCAGGAAGGGCAACTGCGATGCCTTCTCCTTCGGCCCCTTGGACAGCATCCAAGCGTTCGTTCTGGCAGCGTCCACGCCCCACTGGAACAGTGGCCACCACCACTTCTTGCACCTGATCGTGCTGCGGTAGGTGGACACCGACTGGTCGAACAGGTCGACCCCTCCCATGTGCTGGTTATATTGGAAGAGGATCCCTGGCATATCCACATCCACTCGTCCACACAGCTTCTTGATGTACCTGCTGGCGGTGAAGGATGGGTCCAGCGGAACGAAGTTTGTAGCCGCGGTCACAGCACGATTGTCATTCCACCTTACCACCAGGTTGCTTCAATCACTCGTCCACTCCATGACTCCTCGCTCCTTTTTCTCCAGCACCCTCTTGTCAGTGAAGACCCTCCACCAGCATCCTCTTGTCACCTCTTCCAGCACCCTCTTGTCACCAAGCCCTCTGCTGGAGAGCTCATCGAGTAGTTCCAGAGACGTGAACAGGTTGTCGAAGTAGATGGCATGACCTGACTGCACATCGCACTTGTCCAACAGTCCTAGGACAACATCTGCACCCTGTCCCATACCTGTGGCTGGGAGTTGAGTGCTGGTGCCGCAGTAAGGTTCCGCATGGTACAGATACCCCCTGGAGGATGCCAGGCACCACAGCTTGTAGCCGTACCGGACAGGCTTGCCCCTGATGAACTGCTTTGTGCTGTGTCGCCCAAAATATGGGACCATACTCTCGTCCACGCACAGGTTATGGTCTACGGTTGCTGTCTTGAACGCCGTGTTTAGGTGGTCAAAGTATGGCCGCACTTTATAGTAACGGTCCGTGCTGCTGTTGATCTGTGTGTTATCCGCCAGATGTATGTGACGAAGAATTTCCAAGAATCTGTTCCTTGGCATGAGCTCTTTGACCCATGCTGACGAAACATCGTCTTTGGAAGACCACAGGTGTTTTTTGTCGTGAGTGGTTCTGTACCCCGTGAGTAGCATCACTGCTACCACCCCGAGCAGTTCCTGCATGGTCAGGTTCAGGGTTTTGCCATGCTGCTGCGCGTAGAGGTTGGTCTGCTCCAGAATATGGTCCAGTAAATCCTTTTGGAACATCTGTTGGAAACAGTCCAGTGGTGAGGCAGTAGAACCGCCAGAAGCACAGTCGTCCTCGGCACAGACTGTGTAGTCCTCGGTACAGTCGTCGATGCTCACATCTGTAGGAAACACCGGTAGACGATGTCTCCAATCCCGAATCTTTTTCTTCTTGCTTGCAGGCTGTCGAGAGGCACGCTCAACAGCTCCTTTCACAGGTTCGTCTGAATTGCCATTCTCCTGCTGTGGTCGTGGCTGATCGGCAGAAGACAATGTGAGTCGCGTCCTTACTAATTCAGCCGGAGCCCCAAGTAGTCTTCGTGGTAGATGTAGGACATCACCGACAGCTTCCGCATCTGACCCGTCCGAATCCTCGTCTGATGCAACAGCACCTGAAACAAGCAGGGTTAGTTGGCACATTTATCTGCATTATAACGCCTGTCATTTCAATGACACTTCATCCAGGACTTCGCCTATGACTTGAAATGGGGCAGATTTTCCAGGATGAACTTGAGCATGAGAACGCATACGGTTCCACCCAGAACCTGGAACCTTCACCCAGTGGCGTATTTATAAATTCATCAAGGCGTCATCATTATGAGGGCGCCTCAACAGCTCCTTAGGGCGCTGCAACAGTTCATGAGGGCGTCACACAGGGTCGGGGCTCTGTTGGAACTCGAAAATTTCTAGAGGGGGATGGGAAACGAATTTTTCTGGTAGCCTCTTGTACCCGCCGCGAGTCCTTGTGTAGATAACAGGGCTCCTTCCGCAATCCTCCCCGGAGGGCGTAGGAAGCAACTTTTTGTGAGGTGTGAGTAATACCTGCGACCGAAGGCGCCGTATCTTCGGCCGAGGGCGCCACAACTGCGTAAAGGGCGCTACTGGTCCGAAGGGGGGGGGGGCATGGCCAATTCCCCCTCTAAATACGCCACTGCCTACACCATACCCACTGGCGGTCACAGGGCTGCCCCAAAGTGTCTACATGGCTGCTCGAAATTGTCTATAGATATAGGCAATTTCTGAAAATGTGAATCATACATTTGCGCCCCCCCCCTAATGGTCGTCCTGGATCCGTCCCTGCACATGTTTTCAAAGCTAACAAATAGTTCTTCAGTTTCAAAACTTGACCCCTGAAACTTGACAGGCTTCATTTTGATCATGCTGCATAGTGTATATGTTTCGGCTACCTCGACACCCGCAAAATACTAGTGAGGAAGATCATTCTAGATGGCGCGGAATATCTAATGCTCACCTTTTTCCGTGGGAGGCATGAACGCAACATCGATCGTGTCCAAATCATTATCTTCCACGTCAGTTTCCTCTTCCAGAATATCGAAAATCTGGTTTGCTGAGAGTCTGAAAAGGAAAAATGCAAATTCATGTTGGCGTTTTGACCGTTGGTAACAAATGTTGCCAGCCGTCCTTTCAGTGGCCTCGTATGTCCAAATAAGTACTGCATAGCAAACATATTAGCAGTAAAACGTATAACAGTTCTTGCTCTTCACGGTCCAACCCCAAAAACGCAGTTTCAACTCGAGATACTTTCACACTTACCCTTTGAGTGACCGAGGGTAACCAGACGCACTTGACGGGCCCGCCATCTTGTCAGAAAGGATGTAAAACTATGCGTGCGGCGCTGCCATTTGTAAAATAAAAATGTATTCCGGCTTACAAAAGTTTGCTCAAGTAGAATGCAAACAAATATTTGCAAATACTGCATGCTTTCCTATTTATTTTAATTATCAAACTTATGGCAACAATTGTTACCAACGGTCATTAATGGGTTAATACAGCTTCAACATGAAGCTGAAGCCTTAGTGTCGGACAAATATATTTCAGCCATCCATACACTGAATGCGCCATAACGTCCACGCAATGGACAATGTTAAATAAATTGTCAGCTGCTGTCCTGTACGACGGGTGGGGCTGGTGCAGGGCTGGACAATAACAATCGCAGTAGCAATAGCTGGGGTGTCGTTTAGCTACATATATGACGCATGTGGCAAATGTGATCGATATCAGTTCGTTGTATGTGCGTGCGTAAGGTTAGCTAATTAGAGTGAAGCTTTTTTGTGAAGATAGCAAGAATAATTTTCGTCGAACACGAGTAGGGTGAGTCCACTTTAAGGAGCGCCAGGAGTTGTTGTCATGCACAAGTATCTATTTGATATTCATCAAGTAGGTACGCATTACGCACCTAGACATCACCTGCCATCATTCAGGTTCGTTTAAGCTATTTTTGTTTGCTTAATCCCAGCTTTAAAAAACGGTGTGATGCCATGGTCCAGGCTAAAACTGTAATGTACGACAGGGGACTCTACAATGTGTGGGACAATCTGATCAGGGGTGGAACCTTGCATATATTTGGGTGCGTCGTGCCCCCGATCATTTCCACCCCAACCATTAACCATATGGGCATGCTCTAGATCCATGTTGCAAGCCATGTGCGCGCATTAACAATATACTCCACAGTTTCCATTATTGCATGCACAAGATGTTATGAATGCCCAATGCACTAACCTCAGTGCATGTCTCCACTGCATGCCTGGCACAGCATGCACAGCACATGCTGCATTGCACAGTAGGACATTATGACTCCATTTTGCGACTACCACCATGGAAACATTGTGCTGATAGCTACTATTTGTGTAAGTGTAATATTGTGTTACGTGAAATGTGGCCAACTTCCTTGGATGTCACAGCTGGCTTTCATTTCTGACCTCAAGCTGCACTTTATGAGAAATAGCAAGCAGGAGTGGTGAAACCACTGTTACTTGGTGTCATGTGTCATAAACTTCTTCTGTCTGTTGTTGATTTCACAAACTTAGAACAATTAGTGTAACAGTTACATTGTCCACAGCCAAAAGATTGCATCGCCAAAACAGTTAAATTCGATGTTCTGATGATTTGCAGAGTGCTGTATGTGTGCTGAATTGTTAGCTTGCTAGTATTTACTGGCAGGATCATTTGAATCCTTCAGTGTTTCTGGCCATGCTCAGCCCGCAGCAGAGCACACTGCAGACAGTCAGTCCTGTGGTTGTTCACCAGCCTCTGAGAGAATGTCCAACAGAACTGTAAGATGATTGCAATAATCGTTATGAAACGAAACGAAACGAAACCAGCCTGAGCACGATGTTCTCCCCAAATCTGAGGATGGTGATGTGGACGCGTCACGTGGCGGATGTGCGGCACGCAGACCATGCAGTCGGGCCAGCCCGCCCAGCGCGCAGGAAGACCGAAGCGTGCGCGCAAAAGTGACAGTGACTGACTCCGTCCAGACACCAGAAATCCGACTCAATGTCCTAAAGTGCCACACATCTGCATACGCGGCTGCATGTGTGTAATGGCTCCGCCTGCGTGCCAGCGCCCTGCAGACCTGACTGGGCCGACCACACGGTCCTGGCCCAATGCTATGTGGGCCAGGCCGGCGTGCTAGCGCCCTGCAGACCTGACTAGGCCGACCACACGGTCCTGGCCTAATGCTATGTGGGCCAGGCCGGCGTGCTAGCGCCCTGCAGACCTGACTAGGCCGACCACACGGTCCTGGCCCAATGCTATGTGGGCCAGGCCGGCGTGCTAGCGCCCTGCAGACCTGACTAGGCCGACCACACGGTCCTGGTCCAATGCTATGTGGGCCAGGCCGGCGTGCCAGCGCCCTGCAGACCTGACTAGGCCGACCACACGGTCCTGGCCCAATGCTATGTGGGCCAGGCCGGCGTGCCAGCGCCCTGCAGACCTGACTAGGCCGACCACACGGTCCTGGCCCAATGTTATGTGCATATATTGCATGCATTCGTCGGACATTCATTCTTGATGTATGTTTGTATATTGGTCCGACTGCTATCTGTCTATGTATATATAAATACATATATATATATATATATATATATATATATATATATATATATATATATATATATTACCTGTCATGCCTTTTTTCTTCGTTTTCACCCCGTTACTTTTTACCTATCCTGATGTGCCTGCTGACATCGAATCGCGAGCACGCCTTTCTGCATAGTTTGTGCTCGTTCTGATTGACGTTGTGTGACCGTCGGATTAGTTCTGGGTCTCATGCTTGTCGCATCCTATTTTAGGTCTCTCTCTCCTCCTCGGTCACGCCAATTAATTTGTCTGCTACCACGAGTTGCCAGCTTTGCCGGGGTCGAGTCAGGCCTGGTGCGGTGCTGACCTCTGCGGTGCTGACCTCTGCCGGGGTCGAGTCAGGCCTGGTGCGGTGCTGCCGTATAATATTTAGATATTCCAATCCCGCACAAGCCTTTGTTGCCAACTGTTATATAATTGCGTTGTTAGGCTATTAGATTGAGAATAAATGCTAACTACGCTCGTTATGCAACGAACGTTGTGATTGCACCTTTGCTTTCGGCAATACAACAATAAGTGCCAAAATAAAGCTGTGTTTCAGCTTTATTTTGTTTCAATCTGTTTCAGATCAGCATAAACGGCAATGGTGGTAAAAATGTAAAGAATTCGTTGTCAACGTTGTCATGTCATTAGCCGCCCCGATAGTTCAATTGACGATTACAGTGCCGGCCTGTGTTGGTCTCCCCTGTCCTGGCAAGAGATGGTTCGAGTCATACATTTCAAGCATGAG
The DNA here is from genome assembly GCA_034440615.1 of Ashinkailepas kermadecensis. Taxonomy (NCBI): domain Eukaryota; kingdom Metazoa; phylum Arthropoda; class Thecostraca; family Neolepadidae; genus Ashinkailepas; species Ashinkailepas kermadecensis. The sequence continues at coordinate 117,457 of JAOTOM010004970.1, forward strand.
TGAAAACTCCATGCAATTGCTCTTACTCTCGCTCGAATGTTTGGTGATATTCCCGAAAAGTCCAGGTGCTGGGACGGTATCGCTAATGATGATCGAGGTAGATGAACGAAGCTATCATATAAATACAATTAATACCACATTACGGGAATCAATATTATATCCGGTCATGAGGCTATTTCGCTATTCTTTGAGGTGAATGAACCTGAAAAGTAGCCCAATTTCTGCAGATGACCGCATATATATACATATATGCTTTCACGTATGCATGTATGCATACTTACACATCAATAAATAGTTCTATATATATAGTATATATATATATATATATATATATATATATATATATATATATATATATATATATATATATATATATATGTGTGTGTGTCTATATAGATGTATGTATATGTATGTATATATATGTATGTATATGTACATATGTATGTATATATATATATATATATATATATATATATATATATATATATATATATATATATATATATGTATACATTGTATGCATGTGTGTGTAGATAGATATACGCACACGTACACACAACAGTTTATATGTGTGTATATCTGTATGAGTGTGTGCATAGTTCGTGATATCGAAAGTACAATTTCTATTCATTTTTATCCGGTTAAATAATGATTGAACTTTGAAATGTTCATGCAATTCGTCTCCCAAGCCCCTGAAGTTATCTCATGGAGAACTAGATTTGTCTGGTCTTTGAAACCTAACCTCTGTGGATGAAGACTGCTTTCACCGCCATGATGTTGTGATGTGATCTTAGCTGGTTTGGAGTACGCATAGAATGTCGTGTATTGACTTTGTAAGCGTTAGGCGTCATGAGCGGACATAATGCCGGCGGCGCCGCTCTGGTGGTGGGTTTGTAAAGGAACACAACCAGAGTGGGCTTGGTATGATTAATGCTATAGTCTAGTTTCCAGAGGAGGTGCAAGTAATTTTCAATGGTCAAATTTGAACAATATTGAAAAAAGCTCTCTTATGATGTTCGTTTTATTATCACATTATTTCATCCTGTCACTTTGCCCTTAAAGTGAAATGGGAGCAGTTGGCCACTCAGCATCTTGTAATAAAAACGCATCATACATCTTCTTTGTGATATGCTGACAATTTCCAATGTTCTTAATTAACTGAACGAAAATCCAACGTGCTACATTTTTATATCATCTTCGATAACTTCCATGAAGGTTGAACCCTGTCGCTATTGCCTCAATTCCAGAAGTTGTATCCCAAGTTATCACATTGTATTCCTTTAAGTTGTATATCAGGTGTTCTACATTGCCGAATTAATTTCCAATGGTCTCAAATAAACCGGCATAAAATCAGCTGCCTTCTGATGTCATACTTAACTACTGTTATAGATATCTAACCCTGTCATTTTTGCACTAAATTTCAGGATGTGTCTCGAATTATCACATTGTATTCCTTTAAATTGAATATCAGATGTTCTACATTAGCGAATTCATTTCCAATGGTCTCAAATAAAACGGCATAAAATCAACTGCCTTCTGATGCCATACTCGACTACTTTTATAGACATCTAACCCTGTCATTTTTGTGTTCAATTCCAGGATTTCTGTTTCAAATTATCATATTGTATTTCTTTTAATTGTACATCAGATGTTCTACATTACCAAATTAATTTCCAACGGCCTCAAATGAACCGGCATAAAATCAGCTGCCTTCTGATGCCATACTCGACTACTTTTATGGATATCGAACCCTTTGGACTTTGCACTCAATTCCAAGATTTCGGTCTCGAATTATCATATTGTATTCCTTTTAATTGCATATCAGATGTTCTACATTAGCGAATTAATTTCCAATTTTCTCAAATAAACCGGCATAAAATCAGCTGCCTTCTGATGCCATATTCAACTACTTTCAACGATATCTAACCCTGCCATTTTTTACCTTTTAACACGAAGCTTTCCGGCATTATTGAGGTTCTGGCATGGCTCGATGCACGTCAAGCGCCGACGGTTGCTGCCCAGAGGGTCCGTAGGGCCGCCGAGCGGTGGCACGACAAAAGGTAAAGTTCCACTCTTCAACAATACTAAGCAACATCGATTCTGCCACGACAAAATGGTGTAGGTGAAATTCATGGTTGTAGATGCATTCTTTCCATTCAACTAGGCCAATGCATTCTTTCCATAAGCGTAATATTCTTAAACAATATCGAGAAAACCTGTCTGGCTCAACTCCAGTGGTGGCAGAACTCATGCCCGGCACATCGCCTTTCGCTTCAAATATGAAAATCTACCTGTAACTTTGGCGTTGGGGCCCATTAACATTCAGGGAACGGTCCGCGCCCCCCAAGCGCGCCCCACCATATTATGAATGTCGGGCGGTCGGGACGGGCCGCGGGCCGCGGGGCCCGCGGGCTATGGTGGAAAATAGTTCCAGAAGCCAATGCGCAAAGTAACAATAAGCGCAATATATCACGGTAAGTGGCAATGAAATTGACGTCTGATGACAAGCTAACTTTCATAAATGCCCTTCCAATCATATTTCATGGAGAAAGAGCCTCATAAATTGTAACTATATTCTTCGCGCATACACTAGTGAACATCCGGGCGCGCTCCGGGCGCGCTTGTCGCGGGCGGATATTTCAGAGTCCTTGAATGGCATCAGGAACCTACCTGTTTTCTTTCTTTTCTGGAGATGCCTCCGATGTCCGCATTAACATTGCGTCTGACGCCTAACGACACAAACGTTGATTTCACTTAAGTAATTCAAATAATCAACCCTCTCCCCAGAGTCTTTATGTATACGTCTGCCACTGCTGCCACCAAGCTACGCTATCACCTCCTTCGCAGCGTGGACGGGATTGCATTACAGTGACAGATTATCGCCTCTTTTCCCTGCGCTAATTCTACTGAGAATTAATCGCCGGATGGTAGCAGAGTTTGTGAGTTGGCAAGAAATCTTCTGGGTGAATAGTTTAAGGAGTAGCCGCTGCAGTATTTTCGCTTTTGAATTATGGGATTTTGTCTTATTCTCCAAAGTTGTATTTGTTTGGCCAGGCCAGTAGCTTCATATTTGCCGTCGCGAAATTAGTTTGAGAACTAAAAAATCTGAGTAACAAAACATGATAGATGCGTAAGTATGGCTACACAAAAAAATGGAGATTGAAGGGAGCCTAGAAACAAACAACACTCAGTACTCGGGGAGGGTGTGTTCGAGTGGTTAATGCGTTGAGCTCTGGATACCAAGGTCTCGTGCTCAACACTCGCACCACTCGGGACTCTGGGACACTCAACACCCATCCCGCGGCCCACCGGCGAAACAGCATCGGCGGTACCATTAGCTGTGATGGTGCATAAAGTGCGTCGTAAACTACCCAATAAGCAAATGATCAGTCCGCACTAATTACAGCAGATGACGATAATTCACACGCAATCAGGCGTAGCATGCAGATGACACATCTAACCCTCTTATATATAATTTGCTCAGTTTTCCCCGGCCGAATTGGCCGTGATCGCCCCTGGAGTGGGGGACACGTTGAGACGTGTGGTTGCCGTCCCTGAGAGTTGGGACACATGCTTTTTTGCACCGTCCAGATTCAAACTCATTCAACGACGCCCATAACTTCATAATGTAATTCGTGGTGTCCATATATAATAATGGGACAACCATGGAGATATCACGCTACAATATGTAAATAAGCATTTCAACATTTCATCTTAGCGACGCTGCGACGTAATGATTTGCCAAAGCAAGAGTTTGAATGGTACGCAGCTACATAGTACAATAGCGGCTATACAGTCCAATGCAAAATCACTTCGAGTATTCCTTTTTAATTGGGAACGTGTGCTTGCTTCTATACCTTCACATACATCTCTAGCCTATTTCACAGTGTGATGTGATCAGTTGTGCTGTCATCTCAGAGACACAGTAAAAGCCTTGTGACGTACTGAGTTTGGCCTGATGAGCGTCGCCTCCACAAACCTTCCCGCTCGTCGGCTCAGACCGCGCTTCATGGCTTGGCGTCCCCATAGTAGACTTTCTGACAGTCCCCACGGGGTCATTGACGGATCCACTGAGTCAGATGGAGATTAACTGAGTCAGTACACAATCGACATGCACCATTCTCTTCATTTTTTCCACTGAACAAAATTACAAGGCTTGGACTAGGACTGCACGTTGCAAGCGGATGAAGCTACCGATTTGTAAAAATCCTGAACTTCGTCGTACAGCCACTGTAGATCGATTTGATGCCCGTTCACATGTGGTACGCACTGTCATAAACTGGAGAATGGGCGTGGTCACTTTGTTTCCTTAGGTCAAGTGAACAACAATAACTTCTTCGTTGGAAGTTTTCTGTCATCATGACCCAACGAAAGGAGCCAGATGACCCAAATTTGTGCCACGATCGACAGGCATAAGCCAGAAAGAATAGTAAGCGTAACTCGCGTTAATCATTTGTGTTTTGTTTAGAAAATATCTCCCAGAGCTTAGTTGTGGCCAAATTGTCTTGTTGGCTTTTTATTCTCGGACTTGCAGCCATAATAGTTAATTCACCTGTCGCTACTCTTCGCCCGCGACCAATCGGCGTGAGAGATTGGCGACGCTATATGACTCAACGGTCGACGTGTCGTAAAGCCAATAACCAACCAACCATAATAGTTAATTGTTGCGCCTGGTCTATGCCTACCTAGAGGCGACAACACCGCCTGTGGGGTTTCTGCTGTCGGACCCGCAGCCACAGTAGTTAACTTGTGTGCCTGGTCTATGCCTACCTCGAGACCACGACACCGCTAGCATCGATCGAACGGTGTCTGACTTGCTGACCGATCTACGCTCAGACCACACCACCCCAAATCAATAGGCCGGACTTTTTGGCACCGTCGAATATCGGTAATCGTGGCCAATATGCTTTATGGCTCAAGCGTTTGTATCATTCGAGTTAAGAAGCTGTTCTTGCAACAAGATAACTAGCCTGCATTCATATCATCGACATGTTATTTCTAAATCCGCACCTACCCTCTCGATAAATAAAACTGAAGCTGAAGTAAAGCTGGGCAGGGTTGAATAAAAAATATGAAGCAGGATACAGGGATATTTATGCAAACAAAACCTTTGAGAAATCTATTGTGGTAATTGGCAGTTGCAATTAAGGCAATTGGCCTTAACATGCTAGCAAAGGAAGCATGCCCCTCCCCAGGTCATGGCCGTCCCCCTCCAATCAATTACCATTCCCCATTGCTTTTGCATTACTGGGAGGGGTTCCCTGGGATGATGGTCCCGCAGCCACCAATGGTCGCGGCCACCCCAAGACAAATCGGTAGCGACGCTGGTGATTTAGATCCAGACGCAAATTAATGCACCACCAAAGTGATGTGATGCCATTCGCCATAGCATCTGAGGTTGAAGTAGCAGATGTAAATTCCATTTTGTGAAAGAAGGAAGGTGTGTGTGAACACTAGCTAATCGGCCATCACCCATGGAGGGAAATTCACATGGAACATGGAACAGGTTCTGATATACAGAGTACCATGGCGAAATCAGAGACCTAGACTTTGTGCACGATACTCGTGTGTGACAGCATTCATATATGTGCTCTCCCGTACTCGCAATGGCATTCATTATGACAATTGATGGACATTAGCAATTCAGAACAACATGACCAGCGGATGGCCACTGGAATATCCCAGATCCGCTCCGCGCCTCTCTGCCACATTTCCTCGTTATCCCATGGTACATGCCCTTGCAATCCTGTCGCACACCCATCTGTATCCTCCCTCCCCAGCCCTCGGCCATGCATCCCAGTGACCACCTGTTCCTCACCTACCCAACCTTCTGTCACTCACACCCTAGTGCTCTCCTCTACCCTCCACCCAACCAGTTGGCACACACCCGAATGGCCTTGCACCCCCATCCACTCCCCTGTCACACATACCCCGTTTACATGAGCATAAAATAACGGAACGGTTGCGTTATTTTCGCTTTCACGCGAAAGTTGGCTCATGTAGCCGGGCAGGAAGTGCTACCAAACTAACGTAAGTTTTATCGTAAAATCACTTTTAGGAAGTTGGCAGTTTCAAAATAACGCAATCTTCGTGGTCATTTTCATCACTAACGTGAAGCTATTTACGACTTAAAGCTAATTAGTAACTACAATACCTGGGCGCTATATGACCTATGCAGTCGATGCGCCCTAAAGCCCAAATAACTAACTAACTACAATACCAGTAAATATATTAGGTACTTACGTTTGAACATGTTTTACGCCATTATATAATAAATATAACTCGGATGTATCTCATATCCAACTTACATACGTCAGCGCTGCACTATCGGTTCTGGCGCTGCTGTCAAGTCGGCCAAGGCCAGTCAAGGCCAGGACGGGAAGCGCGTCTGAAGGTAATTTAATACAGGCATTAGATTGGCTGTATTTGACCTTGAGCACGAGTCATGCCCAAACAATGAGATGATACAGAAGTTGCAGTTATGCTGGGAGTGCTGTTGGACCTTCAGATGTACGCTGCCATTGACGGAAAAAGGCAACGAAACGCTCGGGTACGTCTTTACCTGCATTGACATAGGGGTTCTGAACTCTGAAGACATCATGGAACAAATAGCTCTACTGCTGCTTATGTATGGTTAAACCAGTAATTGTATTGTAAACACACTACAAACAGTTAATTTCGATGAAAAGCCTTTAACCACTTGCAAACAGCAACCATAAACATAATTATTTTGCAGTAGTGTGCCATATTCCGAACATGAAAATGTGGTTGTGCAGTACTACTCACTGCATCTGTTGTGGTGCAAGTTATTAGCCACTAAAAATACTGGTGTAATGGCAAACAAATATTGGAGGTTGTTTCCTTATGGTTTTATCAAGCAGACTGCTCTTGGAAGCCAAAAAATGGTGCCATGGACTTTGCTAGCTCAGTACACAAATAATTGGTAGGACTATGTGATCAGACCTACATATTATGGTAGAGAAAGATCCATTGTTTATGAATACTACGTCTTTTTATGTATGTGCTGAATGTGATGCAGGAGACATACAAAATTATGCATTTGGGAAATGGAGAGGTGGTCAGATACCCCTGCTTCCAATAATTACCGAGGTCCTACTGACCTACCTACCAAGGCAGGTACTACCAACCTACCTGCAAACTTCCAGTGGATGTGAATATGAAGGAATTGTGGAAAATGTGCATCTGGATACATGGCATATTTGGAGATTGGACTAACTTAAAGTAGGTGGGGAAGTGGGGGTATCCGAACATGTTCCATTTCCTAAACACCTACCTTTCGACATCTGCATCACTTTCAGCACATAGATAACAAAAAGATGGTGGTATTCATAAACAATGGACCTTCTTCTTTCAAAATGCAAAGATCCAGTCACATGGTTCTACCAATTCTTTGTGTATGGAGCTAGAGAAGTTTGCAGGTGCCATTTTACGCTTCCGAGAGCAGTTGGCTTAAGAAAACGATAATGAAGTTACCTCTGATTTAAAAAAAAACAAAAAAACAATTATGCCATTATTTTTTAGGAATTGCTAATAACTTGTACCGCAACAGTGGAGTAATCCTGCACAACTAAATTTTTGTGTTCAGAATACAGCACACCATTATGAAATAATTATCCATTTTAAAGTTGCTCTTTGCAAGTGGTTAGAGGATTTTCATCAAAAGGAACTGTATCAATATGGATAGCTTGTTCATTTCTGTGTTCAGTAAACACAGTACAATTACTGGTTCGGCCATACAGAAGCAGTAGTAGAGCTATTTGTTGCATGATGTCTGAAGTGTTTAGACCTCCCCCCCCTCTTCTCCCACATAACTTTTTTCTTAGTAGATAATGCTTTTGCTTACCATGACAGATCATGGATCGTGATAACGAATATCCTGTAGTGCAATTCCAGGTCAAGGGATCCAGGTGATGGGGAAATTATAGGATAATTTTCTGGAGAGGGTGATGTTATGGATCCCACCAATCCAGAAAGATCCCATCTTTTCAAGCATTCCACAGTCCATACATACTGTTGATTTATGGCAGCCAAACTGGTTTGCAGCGACCCTTTATTCCACGCTGCTTCCAAGACTATACAATGCCATCGAAATCCTCTATTCAAGTGGAATGGGCTCTGATTGCATCTTGACATGGTTCAAGCTTTCCTTGCAGTAAATTCACAAGCTTCATGAATGAGGTCTTTGTCATTCTGAAGTATTCCAGCCATCTACTATCATCCCACATCTTAAAAATTTCCTCCTTGAACCACAGCTTTCTACGAGGCAGCATCCACACTCTTCTCGCATTTGGTCTACAATTTATTTGGAGAAACTGAGCCAGCAGTAAAGCCTTTCTCCTTCGGATTTGGCGACGTAACTCCCTGATCCTTCTTGAACGTCTCAACATCTCAACACTCTTAAACAATGCTTCTCTCGCTGCTTTTACCTGTATATATGCAAATATTGGTCAGCGGGGCAGATGACAGCACAAATTCGCCCCGTGTCTGATCCACTTATATGAAGCGAATTATGTGTTAGCAACCAGAATAACTGATGAAATCGCCCCTCAGCTTGATAAAGAGAAACAGTAGCTGATAACACTATATGACCTTTTTGGATCCAAGATCTGACTGCTTGGTAAAAAGGTTGAAATCGACGTAATACGACACGCCACGGCAATATGCCTATCAGCACTGGCGCATTAAATTAGAAATATTTGCCGCGCTGCGCCATCAATGTAAATTCCGTTTAAACTTCCGTTAGTTTGGCAGCATGAGAATTCCGCAAAGTTAACGGAAAACTCACGTTTACTCATGTAAACGCTTTCGAGCCGTTTGGATTTTAGCTGGAACGGAATTACGTTTACTGTCAAACCTAATCGGAAGACTCATGTAAACGGGGTAATACTCTAGTGACACGCTGCCACCCAGCCCTCCATTACACACCATAGGGACCCTCGGATCCTCTATTACACACCCTAGTGACCCGCTGCCACCCAGCCCTCCATTACACACCCTAGTGACTATCGGACCCTTTATTACACACCCTAGTGATCCGCTGCCAATCAATCCTCTGTAGCACACCCTAATAACTTTAGAATCCTTTATTACCCCAGTGACCCGCTGCCACACAACCCTCTATTACACACCCTAGTGACTCTCTGACCCTCAACTACACACCCTACACTGTAAAAAAAAAAGATTAGCACCCGTTTGGTGCTATTTCAAATGTCAAATTCCAGCACCACAGGGCTGCTTAAATTAAGCACCTTTCTGAAGTTGGCATCGCATCGCAAAATGTAAAGTGCTAAATATAAGCATGGTGCTTATAACTAGCACCTCTTCATTGGGCTATATTTAGTAGTAGGGTGCTTGAAATGAGCACCCATGTGGTGCGAGCGCCTTAGCACCCCAGGGTGCTAATTTTTGCTCACGCCAAAAACCAGCACCTCCTGGGTACGGTTCGCCTATGGTGCTAGCATATTTAGCACCCATTGGGTGCTTAGGCCGAAATTGGACTCCTTGATAGTAGCGTACGGGTTTTGCTGACTTACTGCATTTATACGGACGGATAACTTCTTTTGCTACATGTTAGCGTACGATACCGATCTTTAAATATTACAGCGAACAGGATGCTTGCAGGCGATATACCTTTTCATGCATTCGTATGCAAATAGCAATACAAAGGAATACGAATTTCCTACTTTGCAAATAGCAAAGTAGGACATGGATACACACACACACACACACATATATATATATATATATATATATATATATATATATATATATATATATATATATATATATATATGTATATATAAGCAAATTTAGTATGTAATACAGTAACGTACATTCACAGTAATAAATGCTAGAGGTTTTATAATTGCAATCTCAAATTTTGCAACTAAGAAACCTAACCTCATGTAGCCTAACCCAGTTGTTTGCTTCATGAAGGAAAATGTGTGCAAGACTTTTATCACGTACACCTTAAATGGCAATAATACCAAATAATCCAACGAAACCTAACCCGGATAATTTCTTTTATTTGTTATGCAAGCTCCACATTTATCACAGTTCAGTCTTACATGGCACAGTGCCAGTCATGAACAAATGGTGATGTAAAGAGCAGATCCACTGGGCCCATGGCTACAGAATTATGAATAAACCAATGAAATCTATAATAATGTCATAGTCATAACGTCTTAAAACTTAAAAAGAGCCACAGTGGCCCATCTCGGTTAAGCCTATACAATTATCTGGTAGCAACAATTGGTGGTGATAATCCAGCCCCTGCTATATCCAGAATAATCCTGGCTAGCTTTCTTTCAGCTAATACATTCTGAGCAGCACAATAAACCGCCCAAAAACCATTGCCTGAGAAATGATTTTTTTTCCCACAGAATAAGCTGCAACTGGCATAGCCCAGTCAGCTCTTCAGTGTCCATAGATGAATAATGATGCCATACAATTACATTTTAGCTTGTTTGTCCCAAAGCAATACCACATATGCCTTGCTAAGCATGCCAGGTCGAATATTGTGTTGTCAAATTGTGTTGTCAAGCTCAGGTATGTCAGTTATTGTAGCTTGAGGTTGCATCAACTGCGTAAGTAATCCAGCGCCCGTAATTTCAGGGGTGTATGCAGCGAGGTTGGCAAGATGCTGACAATCATATTGATACCAGGGATGTGGAAAAACATTTGATGTGAAGACACACCCATCTTGTACAGATTATGACAGGCATGTGATTCTGGACCCAGAGGTGCTCTTGATCCCAGAGAGACCTCTCTTCTTCACTTCAATCTTGCCGCACGACTGCACCGATCCGCACGCCATCGAATCTCAAACCAAAATGGCCGAATGTTCGTGGAGTTGTTTCGCTAAGCAGCGTTAAGGTGCTAATGTTCCCGCCATTTTTCCACGCTGCTTATTTTAGCTACCCAATTGCTAACTGTAAGCAGCCATAGGGCGCTCAAACTCCCGCGAAAAAAACACGGACTGTAACAGTGCTAGATAGAAGCAGTTGTATATTCTGGGCTGCTTGGCACAACACTCATGGCTGCTAAGATCAAGCATACTCATTATTTCAGTCTAGCACCTGCAGGCTAGAATTAGCCCCTTCCAGCCGAATTGTAATATGGTGCTTGTTGCTAGCATCCTTATGCTTGTCACTAGCATCCCTAGGAAACAGAGTTGTTTGAACTCTTATCTGCGATGTTATGGGCGCTGTATAACCTAGGCAGTTGATGCGCACCTAAACCCCAATAACAACGAACTCTTATCTGCTTAGTGACTGAGCTACTCTTAGCTCAGTCACTTAGCATGCAATTAGCAGCAAAAGTGCTAATCGTTTTTTTTTTACAGTGTAGTGACCTGCTGTCAATCAGCCCTCTGTCACAAACCCCAGTGTCGCTCTAACCCCCAACCACACCCCGCCCTCTGCTCTCCCCTATCCCACCCAGTCCTCTTTCCCAGCCCAGTCGGCTGCGGAAGCGCTAGCCAACAACCCCAGAAACATGGCAACATGTCCAACAAGTAGCCGGGACTTGGCGGTCGGTCCGAATATAGCATTCCACCTGCAGGTCGACTTGCTAGAGAATTGCGTATCGCATTACCATGCCGGCCGAAAGCTCCGCCAATGCATTAGTGAGGCGAATTACGCTATGACCAGTGCCGCCTATTATCCGTATTGAAATGTGATGTGTTGCATTATGTGAATGACGCGGCCAACATTGGACGATCTGGACACCTCCGTAGGCGGGTGGGTGCTGGGCCATGGTTCGCAACCCGAAGGTTTGTAATGAAGCAAGTTTGTCAGCGAACGTTCACGAAAATAAACTGAATTAAATTGGTCAATTTTTCATGTGGTAGGCTGTGCAGTTCAGAACGTACCAAAACCTACATCATGTAAGAGTATTAAGATTCCGGCACAAGCTAACTGCCACCCTATAGCCAGCTTAGCTACCACCAAGCTCGCGCTAAATTCGAAATAAACCACATGGAACCGGATACTTCCGGATAAATCAACCACATGGAACCGGATACTTCCGACTTGTGGTGGTATTTTGTTGTTTTAGGACACGCCGACTGCTGGATCAGTTTGCGCCCATAACGCAAACTATAATAATCTTATAGTTGGCATCAATGTGTCCTCTCATATCGTGTCTACGGGGAGATGACTTAGTGAAGGACTTAGTAAAATTTACTTAGTGAAGGAATATTGGAATGGAGCCCCTGCTGCTTGCGCTGGAGCGTGCGGAGATCAAGTGCCTAGCGTTTGCGGACGACCTGGCACTGATCTTCCCCACCGCCGAGGTTGCTCGGCGTGGGCTTGGCGTGCTCGAGCGCGGCTGCCGCTGGTGTGGGCTGCAGCCGAACCCAGGAAAATCAGGACTGCTGTCGGTGCGGGCCGTCGCCCCGCCCGACCTCACGCTGTGTGGGGTGCCGCTGCCCGCCATTGAGGTGGGCAGCTCTTACCGGTACCTGGATCGACAGGTGGGTCACACTCGACTCTCGCAGCCGCCGCTTCAGGTGCTGGCTGAAGCTCGTCGGGACGCTGAAAGGCTGTGCGATTCGGCTCTTGCCCCTTGGCAAAAGCTGGACGCGCTGCGTACTTTCATCGTCCCGCGACTCACCCACTGCCTGCGGCTTGGCGTGCTGCCTCAGGGGCCACTTCGAGCTTTCGACGTGGCGCTCCGCTGGCGAGTGAAGGGAATCCTCAGCGTGCCGTGTAGTGCCGTCGGGGGCTACCTGTACGCGCCTGTCTCGTCGGGTGGCGTGGGGCTGACGGAGTTTGTGGCGGAGGCGGACGTCTTGATGGCGGCTGCCACGTCGCAGCTCCTCCGCTCCCGTGACCCCGAGACGGCGCGCCTCGCCAGCGTCGAGCTCGAGACCGTGGTCCGCCATCGGCTCGGCCGGGCACCCACACCAGCTGACCTGGCAGCCTACTTAAATGGGGAGCGGATGCGAGATGGCGGTGGCGTGTCTTCACGATTCACGCGTACTCGTGTCGCCACTGTGGCGCTGGCCTCCCGAGTGGCCATCGCGTGGCACGCTGCTGTCCCCGGCCCGGTGCTCCACGTGGGCACCGTGGCTGTCGAGCCGCGCAGGGAGGCCCGCACTGTCCGGGATGCGATCCGCCAACGCGCGCTGGCTGACCTCCTGGCCAAACCCCACCAGGGCAAGGTCATGGAGTGTGTAGCCAGCCAGCCTGTGAGCTCCCATTATATGTATAATGGGAGTTTCACACGGTTTGCCGAATGGCGGTTCGTGCACCGGGCAAGGCTGGGCCTCGTGCCGCTTAACGGCTACCAGCGCGGCGCACGGGACCGGCGCTGCCGTCGCTGTGGCTACACCAAAGAGACGCTGCCCCACGTTCTCAACCATTGTCGGCCGCACAGTGCTGCGTTCCAGCTGCGCCACAACGCAGTGCTGTCCCGCCTCACAAATGCGGTGCCGCAGCGGGGCGGCACGGAGCTGCGCGTCAACCGACGGGTGCCGGGCGTGGACTCTGTCCACCGCCCGGACCTTGTTGTGACGCGCGGCAACGAGGTCTCGTTGGTCGATGTAACAATCGCCTTCGAGAACCGAGCCGCGGCGCTGCGTGCCGCCGCCGACGGGAATTGCATCTGCCGACCCAGATGCAATGAGCTCTGAGTCAACAGCCAGCACTCGTGGCGACATGTTCACCGAGGTGTGTCACCATCAACGGCGCAAATTGGATTGTTTGCAACTTTGCGCATTAGCTACTGATTTCAGAAAAAAACGAGACAAAAATCGACCCCATCTCTGTAGCACAAAAAACAGATTCGACTGAGCGAAAATGGCGTCGCCATGCGGCGAAAACATGAAACCAAGATGTTCTCAAAGATAGGGTAACGGAAGATTGCAAATCTTGTACCATTCAACTCAGGCTGTCTCCTGGATCATAGTCATACCCTGATCATGCCATATTTCGCCTTCATTATCTGCAAAGCACGCAATGACATGGGTTTCGGGAAATGAATTGACATGTATGCTCGGCAGTGGGAAGTGAATGCACATGAAGCATCACTACGATGAGGTAGGTATGTTTTATTCTAACAACATTCATACCAATATGAATATGTGCTACTCCAGATTTATAGAGCACTGCGCATGCACGCTAGCTGGAGCCTGGTCTCTCCTGACGGCTGTATGGGGCAGATGTATCGAATCTCCTATGACCTCAGCTGGCCGACATTTGGCACCGCTCTCGCCACTCTCCGGAACACTGGGTGATGCGAATGCCGGCTTCCGCTGTCAGTACGTGATCTTTGTGGATACGACAAGGAGCTTGGCAGTGCAGCTGTGCTATGCAGCTTGCTATTTATGGGGAAGGGTAAGTGTGCGGTTTCCACTTCCTCACGAGTCGACATGAATACTAGAAGGGAAACTGAACGCTTCGCGTTGGGCCAACCATAAAAAATGTGCCGTGATATGCTGCCGACGAACACAGACGTCATTAATCATCTGCGCTATATGGTAAATAACGCCGAGACTGGAAGATGGCCAAGAGTGGGGAAAATCGCAGCCGGCAAAAAGTGGCCAAGCATTTGACCAGCAAATTCATCATTGTTCCCAGATTGCTTACTCTCGTTGCCAGGCTGCTCAAAATATACCTATCGACAATGTCCCGGACTCAGGAGCTGATCGACTTTGTGACCTAGATTCTTCGCCACCACATCCCAATGCGGTTGTATTCCGACAGCGGTGCTCGACCTCGGAAGGTGTTAAAAACGCCTGCCGTGGTAGCGATTTCCTCAGAGGTCTTCCCGAACACATTCAGGCAGTCTTCCGATCCGTGATTTATGGCAATGGATGCTGGTTTCACCCTGAAGCTGTGCTGTTGACGAAGTGTGCGGATGGTGACAGGATGGTTCGCCAGAAGCCTGTCGAAAAGATAGCCGAATGTCTCGCTCTCATGAGGAATGGTAGCGATCAAAAGCATCTCTTCCATATTCCAAATATTAATTTCAACGCACTGCATTGCCATGAGGTATTCGACTGGTTCGCTGTGGCTATAATCTAGCCTCACGCCTATTAAGCAGCTGATGGAGAGCGATGTCAGTCAGCTGAAAACACAGCCACTGAACGTCAGGGCGTACCGAGCCCACACCCAAGTCACAGAGTGCGCTGTGCAGGAGGCTACCAAGCATGGCTGTCACTTTGTGAAATTGATTGGTGTTGGGTATTTCCCTTGGATATGGCAGCCCACAGCTGTGGCCAAGTGCCAGCCGCAGCTGATAAACAGTCAGTCCGACCCACGACCCTCGCGTGTGCGGCCGCTCGCTTCGAGCACTGATCTGAACCGGAGCCTATAAAACATCACATTTGGGGAGGTGGGGGCAATTGATGTCTTCGATGACATTTTTATCCGGAGAGATGTGCCATTGACTGAAAAAAAAACAGGAGTGGTGGGGGTCGGGGGATACACTCGAGAGTTCTGTAAGGGTGCTTACACACGCTCAATGGCTAAGTTTCGATTCGATTGGGGAGAGTGCGAGGCAATTCAATGATTGGGCGACTAATGATTGGGGGGCAGTTGCCCCTCCCCTTAGCACAAATAAAATGATACTCCGTTTTCAGGTCAAGTGTGGCCGGAGTTGGAGATCAGGAGCGCCACGAGCTGACTACTAAAACGAAGCAGTTAGGCGCTGGCAACGTCCTGTCAAATACTTTGTTGTCTTCCGAGTTCTGATTACAGCGTCTAGCTCAACGCACTCCCGCCTGTCACTGCCTGGTGGAAGCACAAAACACCCACAACATACTTTAGCATAGATCACACAGAACATACCTAGACAGATATTAAAATTCATCAACTCTTCCCACAATTCACATCACAAGCCCAAATCACAACAGAATCTACACTGACAGCTCCAAAACACAAACACATCACAGCAGACGGGCACAGCGGCAGTGTTGTACCCCGGTACAACAACATCGCCGCGAGTCATCCTACGCGCCCGGGTGCCCGATACAGCATCCACATACACCACATAACTATACGCAATTTATTCGGCATACTCAACTATTTCCAACACCAACATTAAATACAACATTATCGCCACTGACGCAAAATCAGTCGTGCAAAGCATTACACCGTATACTACGACCAAATACCCCATCGAAACAAAAATGCTTTCTTTAAATATCCTAATTAGATACTTATAAATAAATTAAATACTAAAATTAACCCCCAACCAACACCCAATACTCCTTTGGGTACCGAGCCACACCAACACCCAATACTCCTTTGGATACCGAGCCACACCAACATACACGGCACCGAACATGCCGACAGAGAAGCAAACCATAGCAAACCAACGACACTGCAGCAGACAACACAATGCCCGTCCTCACAATCAGACTACTACCCTAAGATCCAGCGGGCTATCGATACTCGCATTCAGCAAGCATGGGACAACTCCCAAACACCCCTCCATGACATACACCTTACACATGAGCACCGGAACACCATCAACCAAAACAACAGACACAAAAAATGCATACTCGCACGCATACGCATTTGATACGCAGATTCACCCATTCGACATCACACTAAGACAACCTCGCCCACAATGTAACACATGCCATCACCCACTTATTGTGAAACACATGCTCATGCATTGCACCAAATACAACACATCACAAACTACTGCACTACAAACAGCACCCCACTAAGCATTATCGCCCCCCCCCCTGAACAACAACCATCCAACACTGTACTAGCGTCTCTTCCACTTTCTTTCAAACTACACGCCTTATCATTCAACTGTGACAAAAAGGAAAAAAGAACGCAAAAAGACGAAAAGAAAACAGTACGAAAGGGAAGGACAAATAATAATATAAGTAATAATAACCAAAAGGGCGTACAAAGAAACGAGAACAAGAATAAGTTAAATGAAAAGAAAAATAGTCGGTCGGACGAGAGAAAAATGAACGTTTCAAACATGTGTATGCAACGTGTACGTGAATTGTTCAATGCGGAATGGCGATGGCCCAACTCATCCACACACTACCCCACTCCTCAACTTAGCACCGTCCGGATCGGCTCATCAACTCTACATCTCCATCTGCTGCTTCTACTAACTATCCACCGTTCATCGCTACTACCTTCTAGACAACCATCACCACACCTACCCATGTCCTCTCCGGTTCTCAACTTCTCTTCTATCTTGGCTCCTCCAAGACAACCTACAATATGTCTACTCGCCGGCCCTCCTCCATACAGCAATAGTAATTTTCGGCTGCAAAACGTTTGACCATGTTTAGGATCTGCTGAGGAGACTGGGCTGGCTTAGTGCGGAGGACCTGGTCAAATACCACACCCTGTGCCTCACGCACAAGGTGCGCCGCCATGGTGAGCCAGAGTCACTGGCTCAGGATCTCACCACCGTGGCGGAGATTCGCGACCGGTCAGGACTATCACCTGTATGTCCCCCGGTCCCGCACTGAGATGGGGAAGAGGCGATTAAGCTCCAGAGCACCACTTATGTACAACTCGTTGCCACCCGAGCTGATGCGGCTTCCCGTGCCGATCTTCGGTCGCCACCGACGGCAGCACCTGTTTAACGTGCCGCCCGTGCTGGACTGATCTGCTGCTCGCCCTGCTGTATTTTATTTATTGTTATTTGTATGATTATTTTTTGTTATTTTATGATGACATGGATGACCACCGGTTTAACTGTTATGTGATTTTGACCTGTTGTGCTGTGCTGTTTTATCTAATTAACTCGAGGTTGTAATAGCCTAAGTCCATTGTGGATTACCTCAATAAAAAATATGTCTGTCTGTCTGTCTGTCTGTCGCCCTCCACCTCACTCTGCATGTGCACCCACAAACCAAACAGAGCATACCTCACACACACTCCGGCAACAGCCGACATCACCGCGCTGGTGGGAGGCTCACCAAATTCACCGAAGAAGAAGAAGTAGTCATGAGTTACTTCGGTTTTGATGGGTGTTTTCCGGGTTTTCGAGCATGCTCGGTTATAATGTCGCCCATGTTAAGCATTCTGCGATTGACGATGTACCCTAATAAACCATGTATGTTCAAAGGTGGGAAGTTGCATATTTTTTTCTGCTTCTGCTGCTGTTGCTGTTGCTATTCGCACAGACTCACTTGTGATGGATCCATGGCCACTGAAGCTATTTGGCAGGGCGATTCAGTAAATTGGTAGTACCTACCTACCTATCCACAAACATACTTCCCCACCTACCTGTGACCTTCAATCAAGTCATAAATAAATCAGTTATCTTATATTCTTGGCAAACTTATAGTTGCGTGTGCTACGCACATCTAGCGTTGTTGTTTCCTGGATAATTTAAGTCCTAATTAATCTGAACCCCAAGTAACAGGCCACATGTCCCCAATATGGATATCGTATTTCAATGATTGCAGCTGCTCGGGGTAACATCAACCATCAATACCACCTTGATTGCATATTCCTAATAGGTATGGAAACTGCATCATGGGTAGTAAGCTGAAGTGGACAATCTATAACGTAGCTTCGTGGGCGGATGAAATGCGTTGTCGGATGCATGCATAACTATCAAAAAGGAGATATAAATGTATGCCCTACAACTACCCTGAACGTTGGCAGGTACCTATGGCAGGTAATTTCGCTACTTTTTCAGTCAGTGGCTGCATACAGCTGCAGGTACAGCATCAATCCCAACATGACCGCAAATTCTGTATCACCCTATTGTTTGGGCATGTTTAATACCCAAGGCCAGATACAACTAATACCTATATGAGCGCATGACTGCATTAGTGGTGCTGGACGTTGGATATATGTATATGAGGTACATCTAATTTATAATTGTTATACAGTGTCGTAAAACCTACCGATATGACAGCAAATTACATATTTACTGGTAAATTAGTTCGTAATACGTTTTTATAGTCGTAAACAACTAAATGTTAGTAACAGCACCGAGATTGGGTTATTTTGGAAATGCCAACTAGCCGCCAGTGAATGTACGATAACACGATCGTTAATTTGATAGCACATACCATTCACCCGTTTTCATCAGCGAACGTTCGGTTGAAAGAGAAAATGGCTCAACCGTTCCTTTGTTATGTGTTCATGTAAGTGCATTTTCAATATGTGCGCATGGAAACGCATTCGTGTTTTAAAAATTGACATCACTTGTTAGTGGTGCCTCCCTCTGTTCAGTATTTGTGTACGCAAATGAGTACACATCAACAAACGAGGCATATGACAAAGATGCAGCAGCAGGGGGACCTGGCGAGCAGGAGCATCACCGGCAGGGCGTAGGCGAAAGCCGTGTGCCACAGATAGTATGTGGAACGAGGGTGTTGGTTGTCTGACATCGTGCAGGAGGAGTTGAAGCCCCTGGTCATACTGCGCTGAGGAGGAGTTGAAGCCTCTGGTTGTACAGTGAGGAGGAGGAGTTGGAGCTCCTGGTCATACAGTGAGGAGGAGGAGGATGCGTAATTAACGCTGAGGTATCATTCACCGCCGACATTCCATCCGTTGCATTGTCCATATTGTCTCAGATCAACATGAATTGTGGGCGTCAGAGGGTCAGCGGTGGGCGCCGACGTAGTGGGCTACGAGATAACTGGTGGGAGCCGTCTTAGTGGGTGCCGAGATGACTGGTGGGAGCCGTCTTAGTGGAAGCCGTCAAAATGGGCGCCATCTTAGTGGGAGTTGTCTTAGTAGGAGCCGAGATGAATGGTGAGAACTGTCTTTGTGGGCGCCGAGATGACTGGTGGGAGCCGTCTTGGTGGGCGCCGTCTTAGTGGGAGCTGTCTCAGTAGGCGCTATCTTAGTGGGCGCCGTCTTAGTGGACGCCGAGATGACTGGTGGGCGCCGTCTTAGTGGTCGCTGTTTTAGTAGGAGTGGTCTTAATGGGAGCCAATATGAATGGTGAGAACTGTCTTAATGGACGCCGATATAACTTGTGGAAGCCGTCGTATTGGACGCCGAGATGACTGGTGGGAGCCGTCTTAGTGGGCGCCGAAATGCCTGGTGGGAGCCGTCTTAGTGGGCGCCGTCTTAATGGGAGCTGTCTTAATGGGTGCCGTCTTGGTGGGAGCTGTATTAGTGGATGCCGTCTGAGTGGACGCCGAGATGACTGGTGGGAGCCGTCTTAGTGGACGCTTAGATGACTGGTGGAAACTGTCTTAGTTTTGTTTATGGTGTACCTGACCTGCATTGTCCATGCGATTTGTTGTTCGTCAACACTTTGTTGCCTTTCTATAAGCGCATTCGGACATTGGGGGTGGGTGTATGGATGGGTTAAAGAAAAGGAAGAGAGTTGAAGGAACTTTTTAGTTGACTGAATCATACCTGGGCAAGTACATACATGTATTTTTTTGCGATCTGATGATGTAGGCTTTTATTCTCATTTCAAAATAATGTTTCTCTTTTACGCTTTATCTGCTTCCTTTTGCTTGGGGCCATGGTAAGCCTTAGTTTGGTCCGCTTCCCCTTTCCTTTCTCTGTCCCCCACAGGGATTTCATGAGATGAATTGTTCATTTAATTCTGCCAGTTGGGACAGAAAATATTATTTTAAAAATTCATGCGAACATGGGGAGCCTCTGTGCATGAGTCGGAAACTTGATCCAATATTTACTATTATGGTGGATTTGGCAGCAATGTATCCTTCATATTGCATTCATGTCGATGATAGAATCTGACAGAGATAATACAAAAAGTAGATCCCTGCTTAGGCCTAGATATGGAATATTCAAAACTATCTACGATACAGTATTCAAATAAATGGATTAAAATGATGCGTCAAGCATTTATGCCCTGGTATCAATTACTGAAAAGTAACATACATACTGTTCTATACGTCTAGCATGGAGGATCTCGCACATTATTAGTGCGACCAATATATATTTTCACTGTAGTTCCTTAATAGAACGATACTGGCGTAACGTAGCAGTTCCTCGATGAGTAGTGTTTCATCAGGAATACTAAACATATGTCATGGGCACAGATCTCCACCCGTCCCATGCACAAAATATAGGCATAGGTCCGCCCGGGTTTCCTTTTCGATACAGGGCTCACCACTGCTTAGAGCGAACTAAAACACAAGTATTTATGACATAATAACAAGCACTATTGTATTATTTATCACGTAATAATAGGTACTATTATGACAAAATAAGTGCCATGCGCTTGCGCTGCAGTCTATTTTGAACCGCAAGGGCGATGAGAGCGAATGCTCAAAGACTGATCGAAGCACCCTAAAGCCCGAATAACAAACACACAAGCGCAAGGGTGAACACCAAAAGGAGCTCGGACATGGTCAAATATTAATTTAGAGGCAGAACACTGACACCCTTCATCTACGTCCCCGGGTGATGAGAGAACATCTAGGAAAGATGTGCTAGTAAATGTTCCTTGTTTTTGAAACACCATAGTATTCATATGACGTCTGAATTATGGCAACATTATCCAAATGCAAACGACTATCCATCTGCTACAAATGGAAATGCATTTGCATACCCCATGTTACGAAAGATAACATGCTGCTGTTGGTGAATCCCACGAAGCCATAATAGGTCACATAGAAAACATTCCGACCCAAGTCATGCCTAAAATATTGCATGCTGCACACATAAATAAAGTGAGTTCCACAGGCTAGAAAGATTAAATTTGGGTTGCATCGCCGTCTGACAAGGTGGCAATAGAGCATGTATGAATTTTAATTTGTACGCGGTTAAAATACCTGCAAATTGTCATTTCAGGTTACCTGAAGCTCTTACAATATTCTATCCGCATTTATAGCATCGTAGTGAGGGTAACTTCTGCCTGTCGTTTTACCAACAAACTAAGTAGCAAAATCATAGCTGTACGTGTTTTTGCTTTCCGGCTGCCGCCGTGCCGCAATGACTAATGCGGCTGGCCATGCCGCTGAGCCAGCGTCTACGTGACAGTGTGCCTCGGCCGGGTGTGTCGGACTGTATGGTGTGACAATATGGTGCCCTGTGAAGGTGAGACCGCTGCACCTCAGCTAAGCTGCGGCTCGCCGATGGCAGCGGAGTGTCGCGGTCAAGGAGTCGCTGAGTAGTTGTCGACGAGGACGGACTGTTACGCTGCTCTGAGGCAGAGAGCCACTTTGAGTTTGGTCGGAGAGTCGGGCCCGGAGGTTCGCACACCCGGCCACCGTCTGTTGGCCGTTGGCAATTCCAGCTAATATGAAAGAATTCAGCAGCAAGCAGCGCGTTGGAACCAAGTCCGCAGAGGCTCTGGTGGAACCTGGTATTCGCCGCACAGACCAGGTTCCATCGACTATTTCACTGGAGGCTCAGAAGGATTCAACATCTCCGCGGTATCTGCGCGTCAAATGAAGCAGTTGACATGTATTCTGCAGTGCAGTGTGATTGACAGGCTGATACCGACCTAGGCTGTAAGCTTGACCTAGGATGATCGTTGCCATGAAGCATGGAGCACACAAAATTGGCCAACTCTAACAATACATACACCACTCCGTAATGTTTCAGTAGGAAGTCGTTTCCCCATAATTATCAATCTGACTGACTTGTGACATTCGCGGCATTGAATGATGAACTCATGTGCTCATTTAAATTCCAAGGCATGTGCTAATAACTCCTGTCTAAGTCAGTCGAATCCTTCAGCTTCCAAAAGAGCGTGGATAGAAAATCGTGTGGGTTTCGCGGGGTTTCCAAATATTATCACTTCATCAAAATCTATCACTTCGAAAGGCAAACGATAAAGCTACAAGTAAGCAAGAAGGTAACCAACCGCCGTTAAAATCACCTTCATCCCTCAATTAAGTGCCAAGAGGCGAATTTGTTATCAATTAGTTAAACACTTTCTTCGATTCGATGTATTTCCATTAGATATCGTACGGCCTCCTCCCCGAACCAAGCCGACTAAGGGACCCTTTGATTCGGCGTTGCACCGCTAGCTTAAGGGCGTTGCACCGCTAGGGAGAACATTGCGTGTCCACCACACATTCAGAAACGTGCATTACGGTACACATGAGCCATTGAGCTCAGACTTCCGATTATTGATTAATGATTTGGGTCTAGGGGTGCATCCAATAATATGGTATTTATGCAGTGCCCATGAGTGATTGTGACTGTGTTTGCATTCTTTTTGTTCATTGCAAAGGCTTGATAACCTAAATCCAGGATGGAGGAAAACGTGTAGACCAACTACTGTGCATTGCAATTGCGTGCAAGTCGTACATATGGATCAATACTTGTATTTATACTCGCATCAGGAGCCCAGTATCATTTCATGCCACAAACAGATCATATAGTAATCAATGCACCTCATGGATCCAATTTTCAGCATGCATTAAACATGACCTGCATGTGTGCCTGATTGGTTCTATAGGAAGGACGCCCATGCCTGGCGAAGTTTATTGAATTGATCCGGGACCACCATCCGATCAGATAATTTTAGTTGGACGCCACAGTTTCAACCTAAAGTGCAGCGTGCTGTCAATGCACAACACGGTCCAAGTTGGCGAGATCCTGCCTGTCCGGTTTCCGGCCGAACTTAGCGCACGATAATCGTGAGCGCCATGTGAAGAGCGGACACTGCATTCAGCAGTGTCCGCTCGCCGCTCGATGGGATGGTGTTCAGGGAGCTGCGAGCGTGCTGTCGACCCGAACGGCGCACATCCCAGCGCTACACTCTGACGTTTTTTCTTTTTATTTATTTATTTATTTTATTCCATTGTTGGATCCTCCCAAATGTAACGGTGATGATGAGGTCCATTCATGAGAATAAGTCAAGTTGCAGCGAAGGTGCAAATGGCGCAGTATACTCGTGCATCGCACATTTCGCATAACCACGGCAGCTAAGCACATACGAATAGCCATATAGAGACAGTGATGTCCATATTAGCCACGGCGTAACAGTTGTCCAGACGTTGCAGCTAACCGACTCAGCATGGAATGGTCCAGCACACATGGTACAGGTGATCTGCGGGAGCTAGACATTGCATAGCACGATACACGAGCTGCTTTTTTCCGCCTGGGCACCATAACTAAGTGAGAGGCTAAGCAGACCATCATGCCGCGTGCCTGATACGCTGTACGATGCCTATCTGTACGATACCTACCTGTCAGCCAGAGCTCAGCGATGCGCCATGGTTCACCGGTTCTACGGATCGCATCGGGTGATGTGAATGGTTGTAGGTAGCAAAGGTAGCAAAGGTAGCAAAGTAAGTGGCTGTCAGCGAACCCGAGCTGTCATTTCCGGCCGAGATATGCTAGCATTTTTGTTTGTTTGGTAACACGCGGGGAGCAAATTACCTGCTGCTCGGATTGTTAATGGTTCAGACAGCATATGACAAAGTTTGATGTTACCACAAAATTCAGATAATTAACACATGGTGTGATTTCACGCAAATAAGACCCGCTGACGCCGACAGTGCAATATTCGCCTTTCAGTCAGTTCTCGCACGCAATTGTTTGTTCAGGGATGTATCCAGTGCGAAACTCCCTTCGACCTTTGGATAACAGGAACTTTATTCTACTTGAGGGAAAACGATGTTTTTCTTCAGCCAAACACGCAGTAAAGCCACCACAGCTACAGGGTAATAAAGTGCTTTATATTCAAGCTTATTACGCCAAGGCGTGACAAACAAACCATGCTACAGATATTTCCTTCGACCATAATCACGTGTGTGGGGGTGCGAGCATAGATAAACACATAACGGTGGCATGTGGACGAAAAATGTAACGACAGACGCATGTGAAGCTACTCTTAGATTTGTTTTGGCCATTTGTTTGATTGATCATTATGCATTCGACATACAGATGTGTGGGTGCACAACACCCACGCGAGCGTTGAGATTAGACACGCTCTTCTCAGAGCACGATCGACGCCCGCAGTCAGCAAGCCAGAAGAGCAGCCGGAAGAACCAAGGTTTGAGCAGAAGACAAACCTGTAGCAGCAGAACAAGTGAGCACACGAAGAGCTCCAAGAACCCTAGAGGAGCACTCCTGCGACTCGAGAAGGTAAACCTCCCACACCAAATCCCCAACATCTCTCCGTCTCCCAACTAACCTTTACCCCCGAAGGAAACCTAACGATGTCGAACCCACTGTCTTGGGCCATTGCGGCCGGGGAAGGGACAAGAGAGCGAAAGCTCGGTCCAGGGTGCAACGAATCCGGGTAGTTTTTCAGGCAGGAGGGACACTTGCGGGGAGGGGGCGGGACCCTTACTCACCATAGCGCCCGCCGCCAGCACCACACAAGGCACCTACCTAGTGGGTACGTACACAGAGACAGAGCACAACATCACACAGGAGCCTCCTTTCACTCTCGAGAGGACACTCCGACACATTCTTAATTCAACACACTTCAAGGTCCACATGCACACCACACACATCATCGTCCAAACACAGAGCAGCGCGGACACACAAACTCTACCAAACACAACCACCTTTAACAACCAGCGCTGATCCTTCACGTTACACCGCACTCTGAACACCAGCCGGGGCTACATTCTCGCCCCAGAGCTGGATAACTTGCCACTTGACAGCATCGTCGCGCTGTTCGACGCCTCAGCCCTCCTGGATGCCACAGTTACAATCAGCCAGATTAGACGGGAGGCACGTTCGACTCACAAACTTCTAGTACGGACTTTCGACTCACAACACCTGCCATCACACGTCCACATACACAACAAGGCTTACGAGGTACGCCTCTACGTGCCTTTGCCACTACGGTGCCGGTTCTGTTTGCGTTATGGACATGGCGAACGCGCATGCGCGTCGCCAACTCCACAATGTCACCAAACGGTATCCGACTGCAACTCCTCCGAAAGGAGGTGTGCAGGCTGTGATGGGCCACACCCCGCGACCGACCCCGATTTCCCAAAGTGGGCATACGAGAGGGAGGTGTGCCGGTATGCGGCAACTCACAGGGTGCAACATGCAACAGCACGGCAGCACCTACGCCGCACCACCACCACTGATACTCACATAGCTACAACTGCACATCCCCACACCGCACCTACCGCCGGCCGAAGCTCTCCACACCTAAACCAACACCCCCTCCAACACCAGCTCCCACCAGCCCAACCATCCCACCAGCAGCCGGCTCCCGGAGCCCGGCACACCTCCTTCCTCAACGCTCCGCCGACCCTCGCCTCGCCGACCTTAAATACTCCCCTGAATTGCGTAGCAGTCAGCCTCAAAATTGCCCATTGCCAAACTACAGTCATCTCACTATACATCTCGCCGTCAGCTGAAACTCCCATACCACAGGAGCTGAGCGACTTGCTGCTTCAGGCCCCTCCACCAGTTCTCATTATGGGAGACTTTAATGCTAAACACCCCTCCTGGCGAAGCGACCAGACTGACGCTAGAGGGCGTGAAATTCACCAGTTTATTTCGGACCACAACTTAGCACTTCTTAACACCGGGGCCGCCACCCACTACAACCAGACCTTAGGAGGATCGGACAGTTGCATTGACTTAACGTGCTGTTCCCAACGACTTAGCTCACTATTTGACTGGTCAGTTTCAGACGTTCCCGGGCTGAGTGACCACTACCCAATCACAATTGGCCTCAGCACGGACGCTATCCACCACACTAAGCTATTTAGACAATCCGGGAACTTGAAAAGAGCGGACTGGGCTAAATTCGAGGATCAGGTGGACCTCAACCTAGCAACTTCAGAGACCAGTAAAATCGAGACAACCCTAAGGGGCATCAGCTCAGCAGCACGAGACTCAGTCCCAAAAAGTAACAAACCTAGGAAAAAGGCATCTACGTCATGGTGGACCCCGGACTGTCAAAGGGCAATCGCCGCACGGCGCCGTGCCCACAAACAATTCAAAAGATGCGTGTGCGAAGCACACCTATCAGCATACAGACAATCTCAAAAACACTGCCGGTACACAATTCGAACAGCACGCCAAAACTGTTGGCAGTCTTTTGCCTGTCAATTCAATAGGTTCACCCCTACCGGCAGAATATGAGACCTGATGAAGCGTTTCAACCTGAAACGCCCACAACCAGGCCCCTTCCCCCAGCTGACTGAAAGGACAGCACATCACTGACCCACAAAAAATCGTAGACCACTTTAAACTGCACTATGCCAGCGTATCTGGCAACAGCAACTACGACACCACTATAGTAAGCGCCCTAGACGCCCTTGCCTCCAAATAAAATGTTATCTCTAGCAATAGAGAAGTATACAATCAGTAGTTTACTATGCACGAATTATACCTTGCCCTCAGCAAGTGTGGAAACACGTCGGTTGGGCCGGATGACATCCATTACCAGTTTATTAAACGTCTTAGTAAAAATTCCCTAACGTACCTACTAGCGGCCATAAATGAACTGTACCAAAGCGACACCTTTCCCGCATCCTGGCTGGAGAGCGTAGTCTTTCCATTGCCAAAGCCGCATACAGATCACTTCACCCCAAAAGGTTATAGACCCATCTCACTTACTAGCTGTGCTAGCAAGTTGGTCGAGCGCATGGTCAACACACGATTGAGGAAATTTCGGGAACACAACGATCTGCTCGACGAATTTCAGTGCGGCTTCCAGCGTCAAAAATACACTACAGACAATCTTATTAGATTAGTGCATAACATCAAAAGTGGTCAACGCATCACACGAACAACAATAGCTGCCTACTTGAACATCACCGCCGCATTCGACCGAGTACACAAGTCCGCACTGACATACAAACTCCACAAGATAGGCCTACGCGGACACATGGCACACGTCATTCTCAACTTCCTCAGAGACAGGAGCCTTAACCATCTTCCCGGTCTTTCCTGTCATATCCTCACCCCCACCCTCTAATTTCCAAACTAAGAGTCGGGCGCTGTATGACCAACGCAGTCGATGCGCCCTTAAGCCCAAATAACCAACCAACCAACCAAACTAAGAGTCGCACGAGAACGAAAGAGGTGTCATCGGAAAGTGCTCGATGAGTTGAGCCAGACACCACCCCCAAAATTGTATCCCCCAAAAGTGACGTCACTAGATGGCGTAGGTTTTCACGACTTACATCACGTTTTTGGCTCCGGGGAGTTCATTTTGGGGGAGAATTGAAGAAGAAAAAAATTATTTGGAATCACAAAAGGAAGGCGAAATCGATCATGGCCATAACATTTTGTTCTATCCAAAAATCAATATTTAATTTTTTCAAAATTTCAAAATTTTGGGTTTTCAATTTTCTTTAATTTTTATTTTTATAATGGGTAGAGCGGACCGAAAAACGTTGTTCGAACTCAACTTGCACCCATACAAATGCTTACTTTAGCCAGAATCTTCGATTTTAGCTCTAATGGGCAAGTATGCAAAACTAATAAGTAATAAAAAACGACGAAACATAAAAAAATCATCTGGTGCGTTTTGTTTCGTCCCTAAAGGTAAGCAAACACTGAAAGTTTCCTTAAAATATCTTTATCCATTAAAGCGTGACGACTGGTTGAACTTTTTTTGGAGGTGACCTCACTTGACCTTGACTAACTCGTTGACCCTGGAAGACCAGACCTCAAAATCTTGACACAACATGCCAAAATGATGTGGGAAAATGTATGCTAAATTTTGGCACGCTGACACAAGCCGTTCTTTCATAATCCGCGTAGAATGTTCTAGGGCCACCTCTCTTTATCATCTTTGGGAATAAAATTGAGGTGGGGCTGAGGAAAAGGGTGTTCAAATTTGCTGATGACATCAAATTGGTAAGAGTGGCTAACAGTAGTGAGCAATCTAGTAATATTCAACTGGACTTGGAGGACCTACAAATGTGGGCTGATCAATGGCAGATGTCTTCCAACTATGCAAAATATAAGGTTATGCATCCTGGGTCTGGAGGTGAGACTTTCAGGTATACAATGGGAGGTAGGAAATTGGATGTTATTGAAGAGGAAGGATATTTAGTTATGTTAGTTTCAAATGATCTTAAACCAGACAAACAATGTGTCTCAGCTAGTAGTAGGGCAATCAGAATGCTGGGAATCATCAATAGGAGTGTGAGGTATTGTAGGGCGGCGAGGTCGGGGGCGGGGTCGGTGTGGGGGGGGGGGAGGGTCGGAAAGGGGGGGGAGGGTCGGAAAGGGGGGGGGTATGTAGGGGTGGTGGCGTGGGAGGGGAGGGGATCATTGGTTTGGTCGCCTTGTCTTGGTTGGGGATAAGGGGAGGGGTAATAGGAGGGGTTGGTAGGTGGGGAGGGATTGGCTATTAGGGATTGGTGAGGGTGTTGGTTGCTATGTTGTTCAGGAATTTTGTAAGATTGGCTTTTTGTGTTGGATCATATGTGTCTTGGTATAGTCATCTTGTCGGCGCCCCGTAACTCGTTATCCTAACACAAATTTATATAGCGAGGTCAAGTCTTCTCACTTCACCACTTCCATTCGTGAGTGAACCTGGCTTGGTCGTGGCGCCAGGGATAGAGGAGCCGCATGGTTGGAGAGGCCTAGGAGGGGGGGGTCATAAGAGTAATGGACGGACATTGGAGTTGGAAATGCGTCCGTCACCGGCCCTCGTCCAGCTTCCGGGCCCTCTTTAAGTGTTAAAGTCCCCGCTTGTTTCCCTCCATGTCGTCCACCTGCATGCTCCCACGGGTCACCGGACTGGCAAATTGAGGGCCTAGGTAATTATCCTGGGTCAAATTTTGGCAACGAGGGTTTCTGACAGCTAGATGCGTACGCAGAGTTCCAACAGCTCCCACTGGTCCTTAACTACCCATAACTACGTCATGCATGCTCCCACGTAATCCATTCATTTCCATCTTCCATTACGAACATTCGCTCTCTACTAAAAGTGTTGGCCGATAATTTCCCTTCCAGTGGTGCAGGCACATTCAGCGAGTCTTACTTCCTCAGACCGTTGCTTAGGGCTTTCTAACCCAAAGTTAAACGTAAATTACCCGTGCTTAGGCCCACAACTGTGACCGGCTGACGCGACACTGTTGGTTGGGAATGATACTATTTACTTTACTGCCTTCAAGGCTCGGTGACACTGGGCTGCGACATTCCGTTAGTTTCTGATGGTCTTATGCTGGGCTTGAGGAATAATGGCCGACATACCTACAATTAAAGGAGTCATACGCCTTGCCAGGATTGCATGCTCCAACTTGCGATTTGGCGGGCACCCCCACAGGTGGTCCTGGGCCACAAATCGGTCGGGATGGCCACCTTATCGTCTTTCTAACCTATCCTGCCCGGGGTCATGGTCGGGAGACCCTCAAATCCCCTGCCTGTCCTATCCTTGGGGGCTTACGGAACGCCAAACTTCATCTCCCCTGCCTGTGCCGTAATCGAGAGGCCCAGACCTGCTGGAATAGCTGAGACAGGGAAGGAATACCGACCTGGCCGTTTTTGGCTGTTACCTAACTGTGCGCACAGATTCATCCCGACCCAAAATTGGGTGCCGCTGCCTGCGAGCTTACCCATTGGACCCCGTCGGATCTGACCACCCTCGGGATGCCCTTCCGTGCTCTGGGATCACCAGGCCGGAGGGTTTTTGCGGCCTAAAATTTATCAAGTGAACCCGCTGCCTTGTGAATTATCCAGTCTTTTCGGCACGCTTTCCCAGGGGTTCAACCAACAGTGTTTCGTCATTTCCGTCTTCAATCAGCCCTCCTCCGTCTCCTCCGAAGAGAAGAGGGCGGAGGCTCACGTTTTGGGCCCATGGAAGTTATCGCCCGTGGAAGGGCGGCTTGCAGGCCGTCTCCTCGCTAATTGCGTAATTTGTCTCACGTTTTTTCGTCACAGACGGTAGTCAGGTTCGTCCTACCCTGTCTCGCCGGCTAGCTTTACATTAAGCAATGGACGAACCCGGAGTTAATGCACTATCTAATTCTTACTCGCAATTAGTGTATTTGACGACGTAATGGTCAGCGTTCTGAACGTTCCTTAACGGCGTCAACTTGGGGTTTGGGATCTACAAATTGATATCGGGCAATCGGCATCCAAGGGAAAAATCGAATTAATATCTCGGTGCATGGGGTGTCGTGACTGTCTTACCGAGAGTGGGGATGAGAGAGAGAGGGAGAGAGAGAGAGCGAAAGAGAGAGAGAAAGAGAGAGAGAGAGAGAGAGAGAGAGAGAGAGAGAGAGAGAGAGAGAGAGAGGAGATTTAAATGACAGATAGGCAGAGGGGCAGAGAGGCAGAGGCCGGTATTATGCGCACTTTGGCCGTTCGTACAGTTTTATCCGTAGGGCCCAACAGATCTCCGTAGTACTTTATATCCCTCGGAAAGAATGGAGGGGTTAATTAACACGGTTCGGGCCAGATCTGTGTTCCTTTAGTATCCTTTCGAGACCAGGTGGGTCTCCAGTTTCCAACTCTCCCTTGGACGTGAATGAGGATATACTCATAGTAACATGCGTTTTTTTTTTCTCAGGTTATATATTTCACAGGTGTAGTCAATGAACAGAGAAAAAAGAAACCTTAGCTATCCTACCACCTTGCAATCTAAGAAACCTTACCTACCACCTTACAATCTCCCCGCACGTACATACACATTTATTCATTTGGTGGCATTCTCGCTCCGGGGCCAAACCTGTACGGTTCGCTCACACACTTTCACTCGCATCCACTTACGCCCAGCTGGCTCTAACTGTGCCCCCCCCATTTATCTGATCTCACTTGCAGGGGAAAATTATCGCCTCCCTCCACTGACCGGGGCCATGCCGATTTGACTTCACCAGTGACGGGCGGGTCAGGTCACGGACATTGGTGAATGGTACATCGCCAAGGGTTCACTCACATGCCAGGAGAATCTGTGTCGTCCGCACACTAGTGAAGGCTCAAGCACTACACTTTCACTATCAGCTTCCTGGCGGTCCCGTCGAATGTTCTTTGTTGAATGTCCTCCGTTGAATGTCCTCCGTTGAACGTCCTCCGTTGAATGTTCTCCGTTGAATGTCCTCCGTTGAATGTCCTCCCGACTGCCTGTCAGAGCGGTATTTATACCACTCCCGATGGGTGTGCCCGGTGTCATGGCCCCACTTGAATTGGCTTGTTTGTCCCGTCACGGTCTAGGTGGCTTCTCGCAGCTTTGTTTCGGTCGGCTGTGACGAGTGGTCTGGCAGGCTGGTCCGGCCCGCGACCGTACAAGCGCAGTATTGAAGAAAATGTAAGCCGTCTTACATTTCAGACTTCCCTCGAAGATCACGTCCTCGTGATCCTGGGATAGGTTTCACAATTTACACATTTCACTTATGTCCTTCCTTCCACCTTTCCCCGATTGGTCCCCTGGGTTACTATGATATCACATATAACAGACAGAAAACATGGCATTACTAAGCACATTATCACACTACCGAAAAAAAAGCAAAAGCACACCACCAAAACAAGTACACTTTACACAGTCCTGACGTCGGCATATATTCGCATCAACCCGGCCATAGTCGGTGGCTGGATCCCCGTTGACGGTTTGGCTGGTAGGTCTCGCAGGTCCGCTCTCAGAGAAGGCGTTTGATCTGCTCGAATTATCGTTCCATCTCTTCGAGATAATTCTCCAGCCGGGTCATCCGGGTCCTGAGCTGCTCGTGGTCAGCGCTGGTGCTGTACGGAGATGGGTTGTCAGGTGCTGACGAGTAAAGTCTGGTGCCAAGTAGGGCTGCTTCTCCCTCGGTGAGAAGCCCTGAGGCTTTCCCAGTTGTCCTGGAGTCACGGCACCTTTTGATTGTCAAAGCCAGGAGAAGTGTCATTATTCCCACCACACTGAAGGAGACCATGGAGATCGGGGCGTGAGCGGTCACGGTGGCGATCCAATCGCTCTTCTCATTGTCCATTCCAGACCAGTTATTCAATTGTTCTCGGATGGCCGCCAAGGGAGCAAGATTCATTGGTTGGTCCGAGATGTTGTTCAGGAATTTTGTAAGATTGGCTTTTTGTGTTGGATCAAGGTTAGGGATTCGCTCGAGGAATTTGGATATGTCGAGGTTATAGCTAAACGTCGTGAGATTCCTGATTTGATGACGTCGGACGGTGCTGCAGAGCCCACTCGGTGCTACCGCTGATGTGCTGATGTCCGTTGGTAGAATTGGGTGCAGCAGATTCCACTCGGCGCTTCCGTTGGTGTGCTTATGATGTCCGTTGACTGGTTGGTCTCCAGATTTTTTGATGCGAGAGCCGGTGTCATGAGGTCCCTGATGTGATGACGTCGGACGAGTCCGTTGGTAGAGTTCGTGCTGCAGCACTCGGTCCCTGCTACCGCAGCTCTGAAGATCACTGGACTAACCAAGTACAGCACTGGGCGCCGCCCGCTGACGGCAGCTGCTGGACTAAGCAGCAATAACAGCCGAGTGTTGCCACTTCCTGACAATAGGTGGCGCAGCGAGCGGCGGCCACTTCTTCTCGATAGATGTCGCGGCGGGCGGCTGCCCGGCCGACGCGGTGCGGAGCGCCCCATTGGCCGACGAGTGATGGCCGGCCGCTGGATCACCGAACGACGAACAGCAGGCAGCTGAGCAGCCAGCTGACCGCGCCGCGCGTCAGCTGATTGCTGCCGGACCGTGTGGTGCAGCATCAGGTGCCAGGCAGCGGCGCAGGACGTCACTCGAGAGATTGGCTCGGAGCAGACGTTCTGCCGACCGTCTGTAGTGGAAGGTGAAGTGGCCGCGGAACGGGCAGGGTACCTGCAGTGCGTGCCGGCCCACGCGGATCATGGTGTGCAGAGGCTCGTCGCCGCCTGATCATGACGCACATGTCGCGCAGCACGCGGCGACGGTGGCAGAGCGCGATTCCTTGAACTTTCTGATGTTGGTGTGCCGTAGGAAGAGCACCACACAAGCTTAACATTTCCCCCCAGAGTTGTCTTTCTCGAAGAGGTACATGAAGCCGTCATTTTCGATACAGCGCCCTTTGGAGCCGAGCCGGGTCTCTGTGATGTTGAAGACGGTCTCCTTCCAGTACCGCTGGCCCATCCACTCCGGCGGGAACCGACACTCGTCTGCGCTGGCGAGGGACGGTGACATGACGGTCAGAGCCAGGGCCAAAGCCAGCAAACGTCGCGTGGAACCCATCTGGGTCGCCATTGCGGGCGCGTCCGATAATTATCCACGTCAACGGCGGTCCGTGCGACTGCAAGGTCACTATCCTGTCCCAAATGGGACCACTTTCCTGTCCCAATGAACCACTGTCTTGTCCCAATGAGACCACTGTCCTCTCCGCTTCTCCCTCCCGGCAGCCACTTTCACCGCACTCGGTAATCGCCTTCCCCGCTTGCCACACAGTGTCCACCTGGCACCGTTCCGAGGCTTGATCGTGACGGACACGCGCATTTTATCGCCTGACGTGCCACAATGAATCAAGTGGCTTCGAAGTGTCGCTGCTTCCATCTGACAAGCGTAATCCAAAGCACACAGCCAATGTCGGTCACGTGCCGACACGCGATTGAGGTCACCCCGCCGTGGTGTTAATTCCCCACCACGGAACAAATTCGATAGGCACATGGAACACATGAAATCAATCTCATCGACAAAAGGAGGTCATCCTCACTAGACTTAGAACTAGTTGCACAAAACTAACACAGCCTCAATTAGAGGGTGACATAACACCTCACTGCGACACCTGCAACATCACGTTAAGCATAGGCCACATCCTGCTAGACTACAGTAGCTTTAGCTCTCAAAGACAACCACTTAAGGCATTCTGCCAAAGAGAGGGTATTACCCTATCGCTTCCATTGCTTATCGGTGACAAACACCCAGAACTCCTTCAATTGCTATTTGAATATCTTTATGCCACAAAACTAGCAGGAGCACTGTAGGCACCACACCGCCATCACTCACATCAACTCGCAATGCATGACCGCGAAACAATCGTAGGGAACACGCAAATAGCCATCCTCGCATGGCGTCGGACGTACATGAGCCGATTTGCTTCCCAATTAGAAACAAATGGCAGCCTAGCGGTGCCGTCGGAAGCAGATGAGCCGACTTGCTTTAGGAAAACATAAAAACTAAAAATATAAATAAAAATTAGCATAACGTAAAACGACTACCCAGAGGAGCCATCGGACGTAGATGAACCGATTTCCCTTGCAACTCATAACGTAAACGGCTACCCAGAGGTACAACGGACGTAGAAGAGCCGAATTGCCGAATACCGTGCTAACCCAACTGATAACCCTGCATGGCATGCTTAGACTAACCCACTACTAACAACTAACACGCGGCGGCCGGCGTGATAGGCGGTGTGGACAATTACCTCCTTGTTCGCACGGTAAAGATCCCTCGGTGCTCTTCGATAAGAATAGGCTAAAGCCGGCACCCTGGCAAAATCAACTTCCCGCCACTCTCAAAACACCCCCACCCCCACCCAAACTACAAATAATTTTGTGGAGGAGTAAATAAAAATTAAAACCATTTAGACATCAGGAAGATGTCCCGAACCCCCGCCTTCAGCAGCTAAAATATCACACAAACTATAACGTTAAATTCCCTTAACATAAATGTCAACTTGCCTGTACCTTGTTCGCAAACACTCGCTTTTATAGACAGACATGTAACGTACTCGCTTTAAAGGCGGCGCAAATGACCTTTATGGTCCGGCACGCCTAAAAAATCACTACCCCCCCCCAGATTTGTGGAGTGCCCTTTCATCAGGAGGTGAAATGAAGCCGGTCAGAGAACACAGGGTTCAGATTGTTGTCCAGTACAGCTCTAAGCATTCGAAGCAAAGATGCGCCCCAAGATCCAACAAATAAGCAATTAACAGTGATTTAAGCAATCCAGCTGTGCTAATTATGCTCGTTAATGGCACAATTCCGCCGCATAACTCAAATTTCCGAGCCCGATTCATCGTGTCCCGGGCACACTGCCAAGGAGACAGTCCCGCCAGTCTCGTCTTTGTTCGCGTGGAAAACAAGGAACTTCACAGAACAAAGCGATGCTAATCACAAAATCCAGACATTCCTGCGTAGCCAATCCACCACGTGCATCATTTGCTGCATCGCGAGAGAGCTGTATTCAATCAGTGGCGTCCGTTGTGCGCTCGATGGGCTGGTGTTCGGTAGGCGGCGGGCGTGCTGTCGACACGGCCACGTCTGGGACCGATCGACTGGCCTGCGCTGTGGTGGGCGCAGGCGGCGGCAGTTGGCGGGATCACGGCGCGTGGTGACACCGCTCCCCAAGGAGACAGGCCCGATTGGTCGTCGGTGGATTGTCGCCGCGCCGCCCATCCTCCCCTGGCGGCTCCAGCCGGTCTCCGCTGAGACGGCAACAATGGGCCCACAGGCACAGACGTGGCCGGTGTCGGCCGCTCTGAGCCGCCGAGTGGCAGACTTGCCGGCACCGCTGCTGCCGAACTACGGTGTCGCTAATGTTTGGTGAGTTGCCGGAGAGATTCGCGCCATACCTCAGTCACGCGTGCTGGCCAATTGTCGGACTGGGGAATTGCCGGATCACTGAGCAGCGGCAGGCGTGTTGTGTCTCTCGGCCGATAAGGGTTCCGCGGTGAGCCGAGAATCTACGCCATGTTCAAGTTGGTAACTTCACGGTGTTCGGGCAATCTAAAAATTGGAATTATAGCAGAAAAAAACTGGAATTACAGCAGCATTCAGCCTGATGACCCGTCTACCCCGAGGTCCTTCACGCACGAATTCGCCGAAGGCACACGCCTACAACAGCACCACCGACTATCCAGCCGGCAGCCACTTGTGACCGGAGCGCTTGATCCCGGTGGACGGACGCGCCGCCGGACCGCCGCCACTTGTGACCACTATCCGCCACTTGTGACCACTATCCAGCCGGCAGCCCCTTGTGACCGGAGCGCTTGATCCCGGTGGACGGACGCGCCGCCGGACCACCGCCACTCACCTGACACTCGTAGACGCCGGCGTCGGTGGCCAGTGCCGGCCGGATGGCCAGCGCCCAGTCCTCGGTGGTGCCGTCGCGGTGCCGACGCACCGTGAACCGACCGTCGGTCGTAAACAACGACGACCGCGACGAGATCACGTGGTAGTCGCGCCGGCGGATCCACGAGACCTGCGGTCCGACAGCCGTCAGCAATGGGGCAGCGGACAGAGCCGGACTCGTGGTCCGGCGGACGGGGTCGGGGCGTAGGGTGGGGAATGGGAAGAATATTGCAGACGATTTTTCAACATGGGGACGGCGCATACATATGCCATTGCGTGAGCGATTACGCTTACTGACTGACTGACTGTATGGCTGACTGACTGACTGACTGTCTGACCGACCGACCGAGTGACCGACCGTCCGACCGACCGACAGGGTGAGTGGGTGAGTGAGTGGGTGAGTGAGTGGGTGAGTGAGTGGGTGAGTGAGTGAGTGAGTGACTGAATGGGTGAGTGAGTGACTGAATGAGTGAGTGAATGAGTGGGTGAGTGACTGAATGAGTGGGTGAGTGAGTGAATGGGTGTGTGAGTGAGTGAATGGGTGAATGAGTGAGTGAGTCGATGGATGGGTGGATGGATGGATGGGTGGATGGATGCATTGATAGATGCATTGATGGATGCATTGATGGACGGTTGGACGGATGAATTGATGGGCAGGTGAACGGATGACCAGATAAATGAATGAATGAAGGAATGAATGCATGAGAGAGAGAGGAGAGATGGAGAGGACGAACATGATATGAGGGAACATCGTTATCAGAATGATATATTGTAGAAAAGAAGGAATAAATATATGTTGATAACCGCGCTAAGAAAAGATGACTCGTCATATTTGATGACTAGCCATGGAAAAGATGACTGGTCATATTTGATGACTAGCCATGGAAAAGATGACTGGTCATATTTGATGACTAGCCATGGAAAAGATGACTGGTCATATTTGATGACTAGCCATGGAAAAGATGACTGGTCATATTTGA
This sequence comes from Ashinkailepas kermadecensis, assembly GCA_034440615.1. Taxonomy (NCBI): domain Eukaryota; kingdom Metazoa; phylum Arthropoda; class Thecostraca; family Neolepadidae; genus Ashinkailepas; species Ashinkailepas kermadecensis. Next base: position 155,262 of record JAOTOM010004970.1, read on the forward strand.
TGACTAGCCATGGAAAAGATGACTGGTCATATTTGATGACTAGCCATGGAAAAGATGACTGGTCATATTTGATGACTAGCCATGGAAAAGATGACTGGTCATATTTGATGACTAGCCATGGAAAAGATGACTGGTCATATTTGATGACTAGCCATGGAAAAGATGACTGGTCATATTTGATGACTAGCCATGGAAAAGATGACTGGTCATATTTGATGACTAGCCATGGAAAAGATGACTGGTCATATTTGATGACTAGCCATGGAAAAGATGACTGGTCATATTTGATGACTAGCCATGGAAAAGATGACTGGTCATATTTGATGACTAGCCATGGAAAAGATGACTGGTCATATTTGATGACTAGCCATGGAAAAGATGACTGGTCATATTTGATGACTAGCCATGGAAAAGATGACTGGTCATATTTGATGACTAGCCATGGAAAAGATGACTGGTCATATTTGATGACTAGCCATGGAAAAGAGTTGCATGTCAAACGGCCCATCCCCGCTGATAGCATGGATAATGACATGCATTGTCGAAGCGATCAGTAAAACTGTATAAATCTGACTATCAGCAGTGCCTACCTTCTATGACCAGTATTCAATGTTGTGTCCAGCATGACAGCATGCTTTTGTCCACATAGGAAGCTGCATGACACAAATGTTTAATTCCAGGGATGGAATTGAATAGCCCCAGGGCGATTTTGGAATCTAGGCCGTGCAGACGAGGTTTTTTAGCGTAATTCTCGCTGATGTACATTTTACGACAATTAGCTATACCCTTGTTTGAATACCATGATCCTAAAAGTACGAGGGAAAACAAAGCACCCCGCCGGTTTTTAATGAACGAGTAAGGTCACTTCAAATGACGCGGTAGGCTGAGGAGACTAAGGTGACTCAAGATCAACTTCATGTCTAGCAAAGGACACGTGGAACGGAAATGGCATCGAATAGAGAACTTTCCCACCGGTCAAGCCGAATATTTTCAGTGATGCAATTGCTAGATGCAGATATACTGGAGAGAATGCGGATACTTTTTCAGATATATTAAAAGCGATGTCGGAGGAAGCTGGGCGAGGAGAAGGTCGGGCGGATACGAGAGGCGGCTGCCCATCCATTCCAAGCTCAGGAGGGGACATCGTACGCGTTTGTTCCTCGAAAAAGAATGAGAACCTCGAAAGGTTCCTCAAGCACTTGAAGAAATGAAGGGCCCAAATGGAGTTTCAACTTCCGCTTCTGCAAGAGCGCTCCCACAAAACATTCGGTTGCCTAGGAACGTAATTTTGACTGTGCTCAATTGAAACCTCTTGTGGTGTCAGGAGCCGTTCAGAACCCCTTCTACGATTGTAATCGTCTTCAGATGTCGGCCAGATTGATTATTGTGAACCTGTCATGCTGTCGAGTTCCAATTACGCTTTTGCGGCCCCTTCTGCTACTTTGGAAACTCCTCTTCTGCTGGAGCCCCTTTCGTTATTAGGAGCCCATTCTACTATTGCAGGATCATTCCAGTTCTAGGATGGCGATCAGCTGCCATGGCCCCATTGACGTGCCGGAACGGCTTTTAGGTATCCGTGCCCCTTCAAGTGATGGGTTCGGTGGGTTCGGGTACGGTGGGTTCGGGTTCGGTGTGGGACACCTTTCGGTGTTAGTGGCTCCGGTCTGTCACACGGATCCATTTTGTTGTTAGGCATGCTAATGGGCATGACTAATTCGCTAGGTCAGGTCAAACCTGTGCAGTTTACACCAAGAATGCAACTGTTTGCAGAATCGCGTGAATAAATTATTTGGATTCTCCGATGGTAAAAATGGTTTCTGATTTAGGACTTTGGCCGTACAAATGTCATACAAACGATGTGACTTCAGATACGTCAAATTGTTCGTTGGAGATGCCGTTTGATTTTTGTAATGAGGCTTAGTCTTTGTCCGGAAATGTTTTTATTTATTTAATGTCTTCATGGTCAAAGTTCCTGTCATGGCCACCGCGTATGACTAGAATAACAATCGTTTTTTTATTGTGTGATGAAATTATACTGTTATCCGTAATGTTTTGGTGACCAAGTGTATCTCAGGTTACTTTCATTGTGTCAGAAACCCTATAATATCACACTGAAAACAGATCTACCCTTGACTCGCGGGTTAACCTGCTAATATTTGGTAGATATTCATCTGACGATCTACATTTATCCGCTGCACTTAACTGGTATGCTAAGCCTCTTCAGGCCGCTTTCTTAATGTGTGTATGTACGCCACACAGGTATAAAGGCTAGCGCCAGATCCCGGCTTCACAAACACGCATAATATCTGAGGTGGTAGCTGGTTCCACAGTATAGATGGTTTCGGAGTTTCGTGGATACCAGATTATTATGAACTTGCTTGCAGGAAATCAGCATATGTTCGCTCTAGAATGTGCCTTTCGCAAATGAAGGCTTTATAGAAATGGCCTGAGTCAAGTCCAGGTTCGCCTAGTCGAAGCTTTAAGTGTATTAGGCACGTTAGGCACTGATGGGGTTAATGCCCTCCCGAACCGGTTGCTTCGCGAGCACAGAAAAATAGCATCGTGCCGCCGCTCAGTGTGACTAATTGAACATAATCTGTTGAGCTCTTGGTTTGTTGGTCACATCGGTCAGGTTGCCAAACTTTGACGTCATGTCTGTAAGAATGCTTGGTGCAGCTTTGCTAAAGTCGACGTCTTGGCATATTCACTGCAGTTAATGTATTCAGATGATTCCCACTGCATGTTTTGAGATTTTCTGAGCATGTTAACCAACTGGTAACCTGCGCAAAGTCAAATTGTTCACAGATCTTTATTGAAAATATTTTAATCGCCTGAATTATAATTCGGTCACCATCGTTACCCTCGAGAGCTCCCAGTGCATCACCCGTCGTATGAGTTGCTGGGCTTGCGCTGCTCCGTTGAAATTGCCGATACCCGACACATTTTTGCGTGCGAGATTTTGGCCTTTATTCCGACATGGAGGGCCACTGGTTTACCAAAAGTGCAAAGTTCGGTTGCCATTCTCGTAGCATGCAACGAGCTATTTTTGTTTTGCTTTGTCTTTTTCTGCGACTCTGTCCCAATGTCAAGTGACATGGCGCGAGTGTGACAACCACTCTCTCGCATGTACAGGAAGCGGTCTATTTCGACAGCGCTACCTGGACTGGCCTATAATAGCCTGACCTACGACATGGCAACCTTGGCTTTGAGAGAACGGCTGACTTAATCTTTCACCTCTGGAATCTGGTGGAGCGTTGTGCTCCAGATATCGGTAGGGACAGGATGCGACATCCACACCTTGCAATGCGCATCTGAGTCCACTTGCTGTGAGTGCAGCTCATCACCGACGAGGGGTATGTAGCAACCCACTATGGACTGAGAGAGGTTACTGTACCCTCAGCCATTTCTGGAAACGACTACCGAATTTGAAGTGCCTAGATTCGTCTCAAGCTATGCTGGGGTCCTGATGGCTCATGCTCCAATTATCAAAAGAGGTTTGCTTTTAAGTGAATCAAGGCAACCAGTTGCACTATAAGCGCTTAGTGGGTGTGTGTCCGCTCGTACATGACGCGTCACGAGACGACACTGTTAGGGCGATCACGCTTTGTCACGAGACGACACTGGTAGCGCGATCACGGCACCTTTGGTGTCCGCTCGTACATGACGCGTCACGAGACGACACTGGTAGCGCGATCACGGCACCTTTGGTGTCACGAGACCACACTGGTGGCGCGATCACGGCACCTTTAGTGTCCGCTCGTACACTGAATCTAGTGCGTAAAGGTCAATGTGAGATAATGCGAGATGCACGATGAGACCAGTGGGCTCGTTATGACGGCCCGCGCGATAGGATATGATGGAAACATGGTGTATCTCCTGGTCTGTTATCATGTAACGTAATTAACCCACGCACCACTTTTGTCGGAAATCAAACGGGTCCCACTAGGGGAGGGGGAGGGGCAGATTCTGCCCCTGTGCTTAATTTGAAAATACTATGGTCGATTGCGTTGTCTTCGACGATAAATGACTGTGCCCACAAATATGAGCGCAGTCAATTAGACTAACCTAAGTGCTACATGCGATGTCACATGTCAGTCCAACGCTTAAAACCTGACCTACTTGGATAAAGTTCGATATTAGTCGAGCAACATAAAATTAAGCATCGCGGAGGACGAATTTGTGGCCTTAATGAGCCGTATATCCCTAGATAGCCAAGACAGTCATTCATGGGTAACGATAAGATCCAGGTCATGGTGATTCAGGAGGTATTTTGAGGTCAAATATTGAATCTGGTATTATAATCATGCGGTGCATGTTTCTAGTCACAAATGTGTCAGAAGCCCCACAGACGCCATACAAAACTTGTCCGAGAATATGAGGGCACATGCCCCCCCCCCTTTTTGTACAAACGAATATAAGTTTTTTTTTTTTTTAATCAGAGTGAAGGGATGCCAGGATTCAAGCAGTATTAAAGGCCAGTGCCGCGGGGACACTGGCTCCATATTTGCCGCAAGCTGTGCGGCGAAGACCTACGATACTTGATGTCTTACAATGAGAGACTTCTCACGCCGAGGCCATCACTGGACATTTAGACCACCGTATCTCACTTATGTTGAAAGTTATTGCCTTGAAACTTGCTCTGAATATTCAGTCTGAGTCTGAATCACATATAGCTTTTGAAAAAAGTCAAAGTTCGAAAATGTGCAACGACATATTCTAACTTTTACACATTTTGACAACCACGATGCACACAAAATATAACTATGAGATGGCAGCATGATTGTACCATAAATTATGTGTTAATTGGCGAAGATCGATTCATAATACCTTTGTTGCTCGATTTATTGCGTTTCTGTCGGCACACCCTTCATTTCGTTTACAAGTCGCAGGTGGTGACTTTACTATGACGTCTATCACACCGAACCCATAGTGAACTAGAATGTCGTTTTCTTGGCCACAAGCTGTGGAATTGATATGTGAACAGGTACTGAAAGTTTAAAAGTGGTATCGCTGCGCATTTTCGTGCTATGAAAAATATTACCATGGGAAAGGGGGGCAAATTCTGTCCACAGTGGGGCGAATGCCGAGAGATTAACGTTTCGTCTAACAATTGTTAGTAACGCTATTCTCAGGCATTACATTATTATGAAAATAATAAAAAGAGAACAGAAATAAATAGTCTGGTATTATTGAGAACAAAATTTCGAACATACTAGCACTTTTAGAATACAAATGCTGTTTTCATTGGGTTTTAATTGCGGCATCAATTTCGATGTTGCATGATCATATTTTGTGTTCTGATTGCATATTGGCTTGCGGTAAGCGTAGCGCAGGGGGAGCGGAGCATCACTCACAGCTTTAGGAAATGCTGAGCAATGTTCATGGAAAGAAAGCATCTAAGCAGAAATTGTGCCGTCACTCCAGCTCTAGGATTGCTTCTCACGCCTTTCAGTCTCCATGCGTTGGTGGCGCACATTGCTGGCCGCCATCGCAGGTTGCTTCTCCTTTCGCTATAAGGCAAGATATTCGAATAGTGTGGTGACAACTGCAGTTACATTCGACTGTCCAACTGACGGAGAGCGTTTGCGATCCTCCAAACCGCGGACGGATAATCTGGACGGGAATCCACGGAACCCTTGCGCTTTTCATATGTTGATAAGCGTGCGGAGCGCAATTTCCGAGCCGATTTTCAGCCGATCGTGTTCGGCGAACGATGCGAGGAGTGCCGGTGCTGGGCGAGCAGGCGCCGGCAGCTCGTCTCGACAGGCGCGGCGGTTTTACACCGACAGCTCGTCTCGGCAGGCGCGGGGGTTTTATATCGACAGCTCGTCTCGGCAGGCGCGGCGGTCTTATACCGACAGGCGCGGCGGTTTTATAACGGCAGCTCGTCTCGGCAGGCGCTGCGGTTTTATACCTGCAGCTCTGGTTCATCAGGAGACTAATCGAAACCACCTCAAGTTGGGCAATCCTCGCCCATACATTTGGTGAGCTGTTCATGGAAACGAGACAGGCCTTCGGATTGATGGTCCGGCGGAAGACTGATATGAGTCTGCACAAGCTTATCAGACACGCGCGGATCAATGGAACGTTGTTTGTTTGCTTGGAAATGGATATTTGACGTAGCTCCGAATGTTATGTTTTTCAGAAGTGTTCAAGAAGTGTAGGTGGTAGGCCTGATTTGGTCAAAGCAGTATTGTATTGCATTGTACAAAATTGCTTGCTTGGTCATATGGACAAGTATCTCGGTTGTTCTTGGTACCAATTTCTAGGTCGCCATTAAGTGTCATGAGACTCCATATACTCCACAAACTTGTCAGGTCACCTCAGGTTAAACCGCAATGATTTTCGAAAATAAGGGGATTGAAGGTAATTAAGTTGTGTTTTGAGGTGACTCGTCGGGTTGGATCTACAGTTTACATCTACGATTTTGACTGACTCATTTAGCGATTGATTAAAAAATGTTTTGGTTGGAATGATAATACTGAACGGCAGTTGTCTATATCACTGGACAATTTGCCGGTCCCGTTCCTGCCAGAAGCGTGCCCGTTGTGAGAAAGAAAGGGGATACTAGGTATGATGTCCACATATATGCAATGGACCAGGCTGAGGAACATTAGTGCCTTGCATAGCGACGATGGGGTAGGCGAGGAGGCTTTAGAGGATTTATAAGATATATTTCGGTGAATGCCGGCTTCACACGACTTTTTCGAAAGCATGTTCCATAAAGGTGTTCATTATCCTAGCGTATCTTTTTCGTCCGAGTACGTGAATTTATTTGGGATATGGTCAGAAAGCTGGGAAGCAACTGTGATAAAGCTACGCGGATCAAAGGATCAAACGTGTATGCTTATCAAGGACGGATGCATAGTGTTCATACTTTGCTGGTGGTCGAGGCTGAACTTTGTTCTCCAGGTACATGGGATCAATTAAATTTAATTTCTATCTCCCCTGAATGAACGTACACATGATACGTGGCACACGATTTAAAAGCTTAGCAATCATATTTTTGTCAGGGTGGGCTGCAGGATAATTTCTCTGGAGGCACGTCTGCAAAAGTGTACAATTCTGTATATATTCATGCGCTTTGCATCAGTTACAATGACAATAATAGTTCAAGGCGTGTATATAAATTGTTGCCTCTTTGATATGAACTTGTTCATGGAGGGCGGCTTCAGGGATTGCAAACAGAATTATATATAACTTCACAACTTTAGATGCAAGTACAGATATTAGAGCATCTAACTTCTGCTTGAATTGCTTTGGGTAAGTTCGAACATCTTGACTGTACCGTTCCACCGAGGGCGGAGCTAGAGAACGACTTTTGGAGGAGCGTTTCTCCTCCATTGTTCGCTTCTAGGACACGGCTGGTATCGCCAATGTGCACCCATGTGGAATTGTCGGGAACACTCCATCTGTATACCCTGACTTCGCCTCCGGAGGACATTTTTATGGAAGTATTCGTCCAGAAAGGTTCTAAGCCAGACATGGACTTGTTCGTCGTGGGACTTAGAATATACTGATATTTATCACCAAAATTCCATAAGATTATATACAGTTTCCGATTTAGTGATTTTCAATTGCGAAGGTGTTATTTTTACGCCAGTTGCCTCTAAGGTCTGAATTACGTTTGCTCAGTACAGCACAAATCCGCTCCGCAAAGTTAAAAGTATCATAAGGGAAGAAAACCTCCTAAAATATTTCCCCAATATTACATGCTCTTGACTTGCCTACGCATTACAAAATCAGTGTGGTGTTATTGGAGCTGAACGATCGCTTCATTGGCTTCAGAATGTCGTAGATATGGAAAATCCGGTTGCGAAGCGTAGGAACAATTGGGTATGGAAGCTTCCCCTATTTAACCACCCGTTGAAGACGCCTGTATCCACCTCTCTCAACATTTTTACACTTTTTGATGGAATAGAGATATGGTCACATGGCATTCATTGCAGTTCTCTGCTAGACAATCGAACGGCTAGCTTTCGAATTATCAGGGGAGGGGTCACCATGTGCTTTCTCTAACTTCATCGTGAACATTGGCGGATCTAACCCACCTGTTTTTGTTGGGGGGGGGGAGGGGGGACAGCAACTTTCAGCCCCCCCCACCCTCGGTAGCGTACCTAAGATTTGTGTCGGGAAAGGGAAAAACGGATTTGGATTGTGCCCAACATTAACCTATTTTTTTAAGCCACCGGATTTCGACCACGTTTGTCCAGTGGTCCATTTTTTAGCAAGTAAAATACGTAATGACAAAATAGTTTTTCTGTGGAGACGGCCTAGCCTATCACCATCGTTTTTAAGTCGCCGCATTTCAACCCCCTCTCCCTTATTCAAATGTGTTTCTGGTATCTATGATAAGTTAGTTTACATTATTCAAATTATGCCTTTGCAAATCACTTAAAAATGTAAGTTTCCAACTTCGCACATTTCAGTCAATAACACCCAACCGCCACCGCGTCAGCGTTCGTGCCCGTACTTTGCGCAATCGTTGTATTCGCCACACTTCGTGCGTTTTTGCCGTTTCTGTGGCTTCCGCTAGGGCCCTTCGTTTTGATAATTGTTGCCACGTGATGGTATTGTGCCATGTTTGGCATCATGGAATACTTCGTATGGATGCCCGGTGGGAAAATTAGATGAAGTTAATTCGATATTATTTCCCTTTTCCCCATATTTTCTGGTCGAGGAGGAATCCGGACACCTTTCCGAAGTTTGAGGTACTTGATCATTTTGATTAAATATGCCTGCAGATTGGCTACCGAACCGAGACTCGCGCTGTTTCGGTGTTATTTCTAGGTCCCGTTGCGTTTGTTTTCCATCTCCTGAAATGTTTTAGGGCCCCAACACATTTTTGGTGCTCCTGCACGTTTGTGATAGCCTGACGTGTTGATTTACTAATTTATTTGTGTGGGCTGGGGGTATTTTTGATGTACTGATCCGTTTTCGAAGGAACCGATGTGGTCTTTTAGGGCCCCGGTGCACGTTTTAAAGCCACCTCGCCTTTTTGCGGAACCCGGTACGTTTTTGAGGACCCGATATGTTTTTCGGGCCCCCGGTGGCTTTGTGGGCACCGCTGTGTTTATTTAGGGTCCCGACGGTAATTTTCGGGGACCTCGACCGAATTTGTTTTCAGGCCGCAATGAGATTTTTGGGACCTCCGACGCGAGCTGTCTTCCGATTTTTTCCGATCCCGGGTTCGCTTTTCCGGGACCCGGCGTGATTGTTCAGGGTCCCAGCTGGGTTTTTCTGGTCACCTGAGTGCCGGGATTGATTTTTCTTGGTCCCTGCGGAGTTCTTCTTGGCCTTGACTGTTTTTTTGTGGGTCGAGGTTTGATTGTAAGGCACTAGCGTATTTTCTCTGAGCCCGGCATCCTTCTTGGTTCGGCATTTTTTAGAGGTGGTGGTGGGGGATTTAGCCTTCCCCTCGGTATGCCACTAACCTCCACTGCCTCAAAATCAAAGGTCGTCAAAATGGAAATTCGATTTTGGCTACTTGACTTTGCGAGCCCGTTATTTTTTCGATTTACTTTTACAAGTGTGTAATGTTTGTCCGGCCTTGCCTGCTCCTCCGATCCTATCTGTGGTGAAAGGAAATAGTCGCATTTGCTTATGCTTAAGCTGCATATTTTTCCGACCAGGTGGTTGCAACCACTACAATGGGAACAACAGTAGGAGTCAACTTTGCTATTCAGTTGCATGGTTCCAGGTCATGGCTGATTGGAAACCTGAGGTTTCATTCGAGCCTTCCATGTCCTGGGCTTTTTAACGTAGGACCCTATGACGAGTCCTAATCAGATGTCAGCCTGCCATTCCTTCCATGCACTGGGTGACACCCTCCAACTTTTTCCAAACCTCTCCATCCAACCAAAATAATGTCATATTTATTGTAATCGAGGCTGAAAGTCGAGCAAGGTCAAACATGCCAACATAGGATGGATCGTGTTAGCTTCAGGGACATAGCCAAGATGGTGGCGAGAGCGGACACCCCTCCCCTTTGGGCTCCTATAACAAATCCCTCTCGCGGCCCATACGTAATCGTCTTTGGGATTGCCAAGGCACAAAGGCCAGCAGCATTATCTATGGCCATCGAGCTTGTTATCTAGTCGCTATGAACTTCAACAGGCTCATACGAACGTGTGCATGCCCTGACGAACGTCTACGGCCCGTTATGAACGTTCATGGGTCCTCACGAACGTTGGGAGCACCATCGTTCTGAAATGGCTCTTCAGACCATACACACCGAGGTTAAGCTTCAGCGATTAATTTTTAGTATGAAGTATGGAGCATCTCACTCCCTATCGAATACTTAATCTTCATTCTAAAGCGGCTTTCGCATCCTGCATTTAGATGCCTGTTTAGGCTCCCTGCATTTCCTGCTTATAACAGTACCATGTTCACTCACAATTTGAGGACCGAGGAAATCCGATCCAATAAGGTTTGAAAAATACGTTTTTTTTTTAAAGAAGAAAGGACCCTTTCCGAAATAAAGTGCCCGAAATCGGGGGAACTTTGAATGGATACTCCTGGCCGTCACAGGTCACTTGTGACAGCCTCGCCAACTTAGCGTAGCCCGTGACCCGGCAAGGTCACCGGCGGGATGGGACTCGTGCGACTGACATGTTCCAACACCGCTGGCTTGACTGCTAATAGTGTTTGTACTTTTGAGGACGAATTCTTCATTTTAGGTATTTTATGATTGTCGGACACAAAATTATCACTGGGAGCCAACATTCAGTGACAAGTGACCGAGAACATGCTCTACTATACAGTCCAACGTATCCTACTGTGAGCGGCCCGGCGCGACCCATCCAGGGCCGGCCACAACATTGAGTCAGCGGCGCTGCTGTGACTACTTTCGCCCCCAAAACTGGGTCCGTACCGGGTGGGCACTGGGCAGTGCCCACTCATTGATAACGATGCCATTTTCGAAGTAAACGTGCCCTTTTGACCGATTTTCCCTCCCGGTGATAATTATTTTAAGATGTCCTAGTTCGCATGGCAGCATGGTAAAAGTCTAGCATATATACCTACCTACCTTCCTGCAAATAATTGCCTCATACTCATGATTGGCTGTGTCATTAACACATACCAACGCCATAAATGTCTCCGACCTGCAAACACTTCCCAAACAGCAGATGCGCCTTGCTTTGTTGCGATGTCTGCTCACGATAAGCGTTGTCTCTTCTGTGCTATTTCCAACAACTGGAAACTACATAATTTTAGGAATGCTTCCGATGTTACATCGGACTCATGCGTTAGGCGGAGGTGAAAAAAGTGTCCAGCCTGTCACCTACAGAATATCGAACAACACCAGGCTGTCACATGTTGATGGCTCACAGTAAGACCCGTAGGCATGTGTGCGAGCGCGAAATATCGACCATCCCGCTGAAATGGAACAATGAAAACGCTTTAGTCTATATATGATCTTCAATTTGTTCAATTATATATGATCTTCAATTATTAATTAATGTGTCAAATTACAACACACCCTATAAGCTAATCTGGCTTCTAGTGTGCGTATCCATAAATATAATACTATTATTGTGGTTTAATGTGCTCACAATATGTTGTATACAAATTTTACTTAGCAAAGCAAAACAACAGGTTCGGCTAGCTTTTATTGTGAGAATATGCTCATTTTATGTCGGACAAAATAATATTTTTTTCTTTGAAAAAAGTTAAGGCCAGGTTTGGTTTCTTAACATTTTTATTATTGAACACACAAATTGTGCCTATATTGAAGAAACAATTTAAAAGGAGGTAGGGTAAACCAGGCTAGGTTATTTTAGGTATGAAAAATAGTAGTACATTATTTTGCTTTCCAACTAAAAATAAGCATTTCTGAGGGGAATCAGTGGTCACATCATCTTAATCATGCTGATAAACATGGTATTAAACATGCTGTTCTCCAAATCCAATGGCTCATTGAAAATGAAATTCACCAATACAAATTGAATTCCCTTGTACTATAAGGAATTCAATATAGCACCAATATCAAGGACAGAGTGTCATAGGTCATATTTTGCATTGGTTTCAAGTAATTTATAACACTTTTGGTCAATGCAACAAGTCGTGCTTATGACAAAACATGGGCCCTGACACAAATAAATAAAACCCATGGAAGTGACCAGATGAAATTATTAAAATATAGGCTCATATTGGAAGAACCAAAATATTTTGTTCATGATAAGTATTCCAGAAGTCTGCAGTGTGGCAAAATGGCTGAAATAATATGTTAGACTGAGAATTGAGAAAAGTGTCAAACTGAGAAACTGAGAAAAGTGTCGCTTCAGTTAGGTATGATCAGGGTTGGGTTTATGTCTTGGAATTCTGGAATTGGAGAGGAAAAATTGTGATATTACAGGTTGGTGAGCAGAGGACTTTGAGGACTTTTCTTTTAATCTGAATCCTGGATTATGAGAGGAAAACTGTGTATCATTCCAAGTTTGAGAATGATGTGAAAAAATATTATGGGCGGCCAACATCAAAGACAAGGCCATGTTTCAAATACTTGTCCTGACTCTCAGAGACGAAACACCACTTACGCAAACATACACAAGTTCAGCTTCAACAGCGCCTTGATACTTATTAGGTAGATACGTACACACTGAAACCAGCTTTGAAAACAAACTGCGCCGGAAAACGGAACTGTTGCGTCGGATTCAATCTCTGGACGGTGACAGGACACTGTCCCGCCCCGTCTGCCGCTTGAGATTGCCGAAAGTGACGCCTGGTAACGGTTGCGGGCATCGACGATTGCAACCAAAGTATTTGCGATGGGTAAAATCCGAAAGAACTGTGAGCATCACAAAGAGTGGGGCTATCCGCGTATACAACTTTCTCCGCGAAATGTCTTTCGACAGTGGTGTGGGGACAGTGTAAAGCGGAGCCTTTTTACGGACCGAAGCACGTGCAGCCCGTGTCACGATGACGGCGCCCGCACACACTGCAGCCACTGATAGTCAATTGGAAAATTATAGCCGGTACATTGGGCCTAGAGGTGAAAGTGACGGCAAGTCGCCAAGTTTAGCCGTTTCCGGGAACCAGACCCAATCGTGAAAAACGATCAAAAACGTCGCTTCCGCTTTCCACACCCCCTCGCGTGCGCGTGGCGGGTGACTCGGAAACGGTTTCCACGGCGATGTTGACAATTGTCATGGCAACATTAAGGTGCTGGTTTGGTGTCGATCGGTCCATTGGTTGTCGAGATATGGCGGTCTGAATTGGGCCGATGGGGAGCGCTAAAACTGGTGATTTTCCGAACTAAAAATATCAGTTTTACATGCTATTCCTATGGGCGGCCAGTGATTCCCGGACACCCGTTCTCTCAGGACCCCCGTGACGCGCACGCGCAGCACTTTGACCGGACCGCAACGAAATTGTGCCCGACGGATAGCCAACATTTGGGGCTTTCACGTGATTCAGCCATATCTCGTTACCTGTGATGTGAGCCGTGCCACGCGCCACAAACTGCGCCGGAAAACGGAACTGTTGCGTCGGGTTCAATCTCTGGACGGGGTTGGGACAGTTCGTAGGTGACAGGGCTTACCACGGCAATGTTAAAACCTATGGACTTTACCTCGAGTGGTTGCGTTTTTATTCAGCCCCCCCCGTCCCCTCGATCATTGTGACTAAATTGCTTCGGTACGCTTCTGATACATGTACTGAAACAAGATGAGTACGTATATGTCTGGATGGTTAGGAAAAACAAATTGACTGGGTATGTTAAGAAGCAAAACGGCCTGATGATAAATACTATCCAAACTCAATGATACTACGGTACTGTAAGTTGCCACCGTAACTTGAGATATTTTTCAAATATCTGTCACCCACGCTCCTGGCCGAGTAGCAGTTTTTTTTTCACCTCTGGCGTTAGGTGTGAGTCAAGTGTTTTAGGATTGGCGGAGTGTTCTGGATATGCGTATGGAATTAGCTTTTATTTTTAGGATAGCTACAAACCCAGCTTCATTGAACATATAATTTGAGTGTTATGGAGGTGTACATGTAGTTAGTTTCTGATTTATTTAGGATAATGTTACATAGTCAGCTTCTTGTATTGTAATGAAGTCAACTTGTCGTATGTGTGAAGAATATTTTACCATGTCATCTGGAGGGACCCATAGTGCAACTTGATTGAACTAGCAACTTGATTCACTTTTTGGAAGCATGTTCGCTAATTCCTCCCAAGCTCTTCATTTTCATCTATATTTTATTGTCGTCGTCTTTCCTAAATAAAAGTTCTTAAAAGATGCTCTGGCATGTGCTATGGTACTGCTACATGTGCTATGGTACTGATACATGTGCTATGGTACTGCTACATGTGCTATGGTACTGCTACATGTGGTATGGTACTGCTACATGTGCTATGGTACTGCTCTGGCATGTGCTACGGTACTGATACATTGATGTCATTTTACGGTCCCTTTTGGGGGTGGATAGTTGGACCAATTCACGCCGTTTTGGGCATTGGCATGACCTCGTGACCTTCCCCTAGATTCGCTAGCGTTCACATCCCATCAGAGTATTGCACTCTCATAGTCATTGCCATTTATTTGCGCAACTGATTCAAGTAATATCTTGTGTCGTCATCAATATACAACGCATGTTGTAAACAGCAGGAAATAAGGGCAGGGATGACCAAGTGATTAAGGTACTGAACTCTAGGTACCAAAGGTCCCGGGTTCAACACTCGCACCACTCGGGACATTTCCAAATTCCGCGGCCCACCGGCGAAACAGTGGGGGCGACGCCATTGGCGTGATCGTGCATAAGATGCGTCGAGAATCACCCAATAAACAAACAGCAGAGAAGCGAAACCCAGAGCCACACACGTTACCATACACTCACATTCATCAACAGCCTGCATGCCCGTGTTGTTTTCGCTTGGTTTAGCTTTAAAATAGTGCAGTGTTGTATGACATTGTGGTGACAGTCAGTGGCAGACACCAGCGGCGATCAAAGATAGTCGGCGAGTATGCGCGTTGGATTGGACTCCAAGTATCTAAGTTCAACTTGCGTTGTGGCCATGGTCAACATGGTAAAATGTTCGACAATACCCCATGGTGGTGCGGTGAGCAAGACAGCTATGCATAGTCGATAGATGGTTGGTCACTGTCAGGTGCGAGTCACTTCAAGCATTTAATCTCAGATGAAACATGACCCTGCTTTCGTTCGCCACATGTGACTCGGCTGTAATACCTATACCTCCCGTTCAACCTGTTTTTTCAATGATTGTGTTCTGCTAAGCATATATTTTAAATATAAATGTGGCCATAGGCGAACCAAGTGACGAAATTGGCGGAAAAGCGCGCTCTGATCACCGACGGTAACTCTCAGCGGGACCAGATGTCCGGCGGGAGGAGCCACACGTCACTGAGCCGTCCGAGTCGTGTGCTCAGAGGTGTTCCTTCAATAATGCAACCCCTTCAGAGCTGACGGACTGATGAAGAGCCGCGCCGTCGCCGCCGCCGCCGCCCACCCGAGCTGAGCTGAACAGAATTCCCGTGCCAGCGAACTATGCACGTGTGTTCACATACCGTTGGTAGACGTGTCGGAAACGACACCCTCCTGTCGCCACGAAGGCGACCCTGACCGTTGCTGTGTCAATTTGCGCAGAAAAATTGACGTTTCCTAATGAAGGAATGGCTCAGTTAGTAGGGATAGTTAATTACCAGATTTAGAGCTATGCTAGGTGTCTTAATCGTCCGACTCGGAATCGCTTCCGCCATTTGGATATATTTTATATCACGCACGTTTCGTCAGGCATTGCGATTTAAAAAAAAACACTCTATTGTCGCGTGAGCTTGCTTCTCCCCATGATGATTTGCACCGTTGCTTTCCCCCGCCTGGAAACAGGCGAATGTGGCCCCAGCCTTATGAACAGGGTAAAACAAGCTTGTTGAAAATCGCCGGCCAGTGTCCCTGTTGCATAGCTATTCTATGAATTTCGGAACAATATCGTGTGCGAGGGTCTGCTTGGCGTATGCCTCCCGGCACTGCCTGTCTCCCAGCATGGTTTCCTTCCAAAACGCTCCTGTGTTACAAATCTTTCTCGACTCCTAGAACATTGTTGGTCACCAATATCGAGAAAAAAATGAATTCATACGATATATGCATACTACTCCTCCACTTTCACAATTGTTAACCTCGAATGAACAATTGAACAACTGCACAGGCTGAAGCACTCGCTGAACATCAACGGTCTTGCCTTCCGCTGGTTACAGTCATACTTGTGTATAGCTTAATCAATCGCTCCCTCCCAGAGCGCGCTCCCCAACGGAACGCAGGTGTCTGCAGCCACCACTGGGCTGCAGTGGTGGCTGGTGTCCCGCAGGGCAGCATTCTGGGCCTCTTGATCTTTGACTGTTTTGTTGTTGACGTGCCGAATCACATGCAAAGCGGCTGTTTGATCTATGCGGATGATACCAAAATCAATCACAGAATCCAATCACAAGGTGGCGTCGATTCCCTTCAGATGAATCTGGATAACATCTGCCAATAGTCCCACGTATTGGCTAAAAGGATATGAAAATGTTGGTGTTGGCTCCCCAGCATGTAAAATGTTTAGGAAATGCCTTGAAGAGGACCTGTTCTTACACCAGTTTGTAACAGAACCAACTAGGCAGGGCTCATTCTTGGACCTTGTATTCACGGATTTAAGTGATTTAGTTCAAGACTTGACTGTAGGAGAAACTCTGGGAAGAAGTGACCATAACATAGTGAGATTCAAGGCACACGTAGCCGGGACAATTAAGGATAATTTGGCAAAGGTTCCAAATTTTAACAGGGCAGACTTTGACTGCATGAGAGCGGCTTTAAGTGCCATAAAATGGGAAGAAGAATTCTCCGATTTAAATGCCTGTGAAATGCGGGAAAAGTTCAAATTTACTTGAAGGAAATTCAGATTATACATGTCCCCCAAAAGCAAAGGCGCAAAAGAAGGGTAGGAAAGCCAGCATGGCTTACACCAGATTTGACAAAAGCAATTAAGGCTAAGAAAGATGCATTTAGAGTATTTAAGGAAGCTTCAAATATAGTAAATCTAAGGTTGTATCAAAAAGCTAGAGACGCTGTGAAGCAGAAAACCAGAGCAGCAAAGCGAGCAAAAGAATTGGATTTGGCTAGGAACTGTAATGGGGACAGTAAAAAGTTCTTTAGTTTCTACAAGCTAAGTAAAGTTTCAAGCACCATTGGTCCACTGGAAGTAAATGGGATTATGTTGAGTGAGGATGGTGAGATGGTTGAGGAACTGAGCAAGCAGTTTAAATCAGTGTTTAAGTTGGAGGATGTGACTAATCTGCCAACTGTGAACCACAGCTCAGTGACAGGTGATCAGTTACATGATGTTGATTTCATTGATAGTGATGTTGGTTTGAATTATATCAGGAAAATAAAGCCAAACAAGGCAGCAGGACCTGATGGAATCTATGCTAGGGTATTGCGGGAAGCTGAAAAGGAAGT
Source organism: Ashinkailepas kermadecensis (assembly GCA_034440615.1). Taxonomy (NCBI): domain Eukaryota; kingdom Metazoa; phylum Arthropoda; class Thecostraca; family Neolepadidae; genus Ashinkailepas; species Ashinkailepas kermadecensis. The sequence goes on from JAOTOM010004970.1 coordinate 172,716, forward strand.
GGCAATTCCACTTAGCATAATATTTTGTAGATCAGTTTCACAAAATGAAATTCCAACAGATTGGAAAAGGGCAAATGTAGTTCCTATTTTCAAGAAAGGAGAAAGAGGGAAAGTTGAAAACTATAGGCCAGTAAGCCTCACATCCCTAGTCTGCAAGGTACTTGAATCAATTATCAAGGATGAATAGTTAGTTTTCTGGAAGGAAACAGATTGATTCAAGATACTCAACATGGGTTTAGAAAAGGGCGATCGTGTCTCACAAATCTCTTGGACTTTTTTAATTTTGCTACAGAACAATTTGATCAGGGAAATCAGGTTGATGTAGCATATCTTGACTTTAGCAAAGCCTTTGACAAGGTACCTCATCAACGGTTAATGATGCAGCTTCAGGTACATGGTATTGCAGGTACCATCCTAAAATGGATAGAGTTGTGGCTTTCAGATAGACAGCAGAGAGTGATGCTAAATGGTACGAAGTCATCATGGCAAAATGTTCTTAGTGGAGTCCCCCAGGGGTCGGTACTGGGACCACTATTGTTCATTGTGTTTGTAAATAACATTGAAAGTGGCCTAAGCAGTAAGGTTTTGAAATTTGCGGATGATTTGAAGATCTTTAGGGCAATAACAGGGCACAATGAGCAGGTCTTGCTGCAGAAAGACTTAGACGAGCTTGTGAAGTGGTCCGAAAAATGGCAAATGAAATTTAATTTTGATAAGTGCAAAATCATGCATGTAGGTAGGCAGCATATCAAGGCTCCGTACTTGATGGATGGCCAAGTACTATCTGTGACTCAGCGGGAGAAGGACTTAGGTGTTATTTTGAACACAAAATTGGGGGCATCAGAACAGACCAAAGAAGCCAGGAAGAAGGCACTAAGAATGCTTGGGGCAATAAATAGGAATGTATCATACAAAAGTGAGGAAGTCATCAGGAAGCTTTACTGTGCATATGTCAGGCCACATTTGGAATACTGTGTCCAAGCTTGGTCCCCTAGTTATGAAAAAGATTGTTGGCTTTTAGAGAGAGTACAAAAGAGAGCAACGAAAATGGTGAATGGCATAGGCAACCTGGCATATGAGGAAAGATCGAAGAAACTGAATATGTTTTCACTTAAATATAGAAGGCTGAGAGGAGATCTCATCGAGGTCTTTGAATTTGTTCATGGTCAGGAACAGGGTTATCTCAGGGAACTGTTTGAATTTAACAGAAATGATGCAATTAGAGGTCATCAATTCAAAATTAAAGTTAATCACAGCAGGACAAGGTTAAGACAGTCTTTCTTCACCAACAGGGTAGTAGAACACTGGAACCAGTTGCCAGAGACTATTGTCAGTAGCAACACATTGAACATCTTTAAAAACAGCATAGACAATCATTACAAGAACAGGGGGCGTGTTTTTCTGTATTCCAGGGCGAGTTGATTGGCGCATTTGGTGGAAAACTGGTTCAGTGTACAGAGTGCAACCAAGAAGGGCCCTTGTGGCTCATAGTTGCACTGATCTTTTATGTCTGTATGTCTTTATTTATGTCTTTACGTAAGAATAGTCTACAAACTCAAGTCAAGCAAAATGCCAATTCATCTCCTTTACGAGTCGCACCTTTCCTTCCCACGGGACTGTCTTATGCACCACCACCACCATGGATTAATGACGCGCATCGCTCATACACTCAACGAGTTTCTGCGATCGTCGCCCTTGCTGACATTCTCCAACAGAACAAGCATCTGCAATCGCAGGCAGGTGCTGAACTTTGCCAAAGTTAGGACTAGTACATATCCTAAGTGCGCTGTTTGGTTGGATACTGGCTGCTGCGATGCGACCTGAGTACTAGGAATGATCTGTCTCTCAACGTGCTCGTTTTGATCATTCATTTGTTTGTTTGTATAGTGTTCCTATGCTATGCGACTGCAGCGGCAAATTTGGCCATGTGTGCTGATGCTATACTCATAATAAGGACACAAATAAACAAGCACTACTAGCACTGGCGACGGCGCCATGTACTGGCATGCCACTTTGCTAGAGATAGTACGGTGGAAGGGCTTAATATTTAAAGCAAATCTATAAATGCGACATACGTGGATGGCAGGTCAACCTTTGAAGCACTTCGCATGCTTCAGTCTATCAAACAGCAACATATTCGCACCAATCCAGGCCGTTGTTTGAAATATTAATGGCTGGGCCTGGGTCCACTCGCCGTCCGCCTTCGTCTCTGGTGACAGTCCCTCAGTTTTGCTTGGGGTTTCGGAGCGAGATCTCACCGGTTCCGTCACGGTGGCGGACGTTTTAGTCAAATCGGGTGGTGGAGGTGTAGTCTCATCGGCCCCTTGACTCCTTCGGGGGTCCCTTGGAGCGGCCACGCGCCTCTTCTCCGCAGAGGGTGATGCTAAGCCTCGCTCCAGCAAAGGGGTACATTCGAGTCCGAAAGATGACAGCAGGTTACGAAGTTGGGATAAGAACTGGGTAGCATTAGTAGACTGCTGTTGTGGTGGAGCGGGTTGTGTGTTGCTCGCCTTTACTGCGCATGACACTTTTGTGTGGCATTCTTCGCATACTTCTCGGGCTTGTCTGAAGGCAAGTTGCTTTGCACATATAGAGCAATGATCTCTTCCTCCCTTGCCTGCGCTGGACATGCTCTATTGTACAGTGTGCGGCAATTGGCCCAGGCTGCATTTCACATAGCACACATTTGTGGAGGCGCAGTCATCAATGATGTGTTCTATCATCAATGATTCGGACTATGCTGCCAAAACGGCCACAGCCACGTTTACATTCGAATGGTGAGAGTGAGGATAGAGCTTGCTCGAATCACAAGATTCCAAGATAAGTATTGATGTGGTCGGTCGCCTTGTGTTAGGTTAGCGCGCACTGTGAGGAGCACTGGGGACGGTTGCATTGTAAGAATCGTGCTTGGTCGTAATATTGTGATACTGAGGAGACCGACGGTACGCCTCAGCATGGGTTGGATTCGTTGATTGCTTACCACCTAGTGGTACGGTGATTTGGACCAGGTGATAAGGTCCTGGAGGAGTCGTGCTTTGTGTAGTCATGTGGGCGTGTTGGTTTTGGCTCCGCGAGATGTTCCACCACAAAAGGCCCTACGGGGGACGCCTACCGCCGTGACAGTGGGACGCCAAGCATCTGCGGCGCTATGTGGGACAGGCGGCGCCTTCGCACGGCCGGGAGAGACTCACCACCCCGACGGCACTAACAGCGCCGCCCACCCCTTCACCCCAGCCGGCCGGGCCGGCAGGCACCAGCACATAGTCCAGGCCCCCAACCCGAGGAGACCTGTCACTTGGCCCGTATGAGCCCTACGGGCCCACCCACCGTCCGGGATATCAGGACCAAAGTGGCGTGTTGGTCCCGCAACACAGCTGGCACCGTGCGGCGGGGACCTCAACCACCAGGATCCCGTCAACCTCGGGGACTGGCCGAGCGGGCGTGACTACCCCGATACAAGCTGAGCGGACGGATAGACCAGGGAAAGCTGGCCTATTTGCTCGTGACAGGGAAGGGCAACCCCTTCCCTGTTGTTGGCAGGGTTGGATGACGGAAATGCAAAGAGACGCTGGCATGGACTGGATGCTGGAGTGGGAAGAGAGGAATGGACGGTGGGGACGCCGAGAGCCCTGGAAACACCTCGGTGTTTCCACACCCCTTATCAGGGCCGCTGTGGTAAGCCGAAGGAGCGCCATTTCCCGAGCCAGCCGAGTAATGATGGCGGACCCACTGCGGGAGGATGGTCGAACAATGGTAACACGCGGCCAAGCAGGATGCCTCCACCCTGAGTTTCGTCGTCGGAAGGCTAGCTTACAAAGCCAAGCGATAACTTTTCGCCTCCGAGCACTTCTCTTACAACGAGCGAATCACCGTAACAGAACTAGGGTCAGCAACAAGGAGCCTTAAGAGTGTGGCAGAGGGGTCTGACCGCGTCCACAACGAAATGCTAAAGCATCTCCCAACACAAGAACTACAGGCACTCCTCGCAAATTTCAATATGTTATGGGAGGAAGGTCATTTTCCGGCCACATGGCAGGAAGCCACAGTGATCCTCGTCTTAAAGCCAGGCAAGAGTGGGTTCGATCCGCTGTACTACCGGCCCATCGCCCTGACCTCGTGCTTTCGTAAATTACTATAAAAAATGGTCAGTGTCCAGCTTACATGGTTTATAGAAACACGACTTTTGTGCGAACGTCCAATGCGGTCTTAGAAACCATCGTGGAACAACAGACCATCTCATAATACTCGACACTGCCAAACGTGCGGTCTTTAAGCAGAAGCGACGCACTGGAGCCATCTTTTTGGATCTCGAGGGAGCATATGATATAACCTGGCGCCACAGTATTTTGATGAATGCTCAAAAGTGTGGAATTCGTGACCATCTGGGCACTTCCATTCACAACTGTTTGACTGAAGATTCTTCCACGTCCGAGTGGGACACGAACTATCTGAACGGTTCCAACAAACCAGTGGAGTCTCACGGTCCTCAGTGTTACCTGTTTCGCCATGATGATGAACGACATTGACGCTAATGTTCCGCCGAACACAGGACGCTCGCTATTTGTCGATTATTTCGCAATCTGGTTCTCTTCCTCAAATACTTCAACAATGACACGACAGTTGCAGCTTGCAGTGGACAAGCTCCAAAGCTGGAGCATCAAAAATGGTTTCCGGTTTTCCACTGACAAAACGGCTGCAATCCATTTCCGCCGCCGACGATGAATCCAGGAACTGGACGTTCAGCTGTACGGCGAGCCTATCCAAGTTACACCAACCGTGAAGTTTCTGGGAGTACAATTTGACAATCGCCTGACATACAAACACCATGGAGACACTTAGATAAAAATGTTTTAAATCTCTCAACCTACTGAAATGTATTGCTGAAAAGTCGTACGGCGCTGACCGTAAAACCCTGGTGATATTTTACAAGTCACGTATCCGGTCTAAACTAGACTACGTGTGCTACGTGCACGATGGCGCTTGCACTAGCAATAAGCGTACTTTGGATACGGTGCACAATTTAGTACTGCGTATTATCACTGGTGCTTTCAGAACCCCACTGGCTGGAGCCTGACGACACAGGCCAATGAACCGCCGCTGGAACAGAGGCGTGAAATGGTGGGCTTGCGATATGCGTGTAGGCTGCGACAGTTTCCCACGCACCCCCTTACGACACAGTATTTTCCGCCGCATTTTGACACTTTTTTTCAATGGGCAGAATCAGAGGACATTACCATTATGTACGCGGAAACAGAACCTTTTTTTAAATCGTTGAACGAGAGTGCATCAAGTGATGCGAGAAAAGGCTACCGATGCCACCCTGGAATCTGGCTTCACCTCCAATTAACATATCTTTGTCAGCAATGCACAGGGGAGACATCCCGTCGGAATTGTGTCGGTCGGGAACGATTGAGCATATGGACTCTTACCGAGGACACACAAGGATTTGTACTGATGGTACCACAGGAGCAGGGTGTGCCTTTATGTGCGGCACTACTGTACGCTCGTTTAGTCTGCCTGTGTATGTCTCGGGTTATAGCTCTGAACTCATTGCGATCGTGAAGGCACTGTCATTTATAGAGGTCTCAGGACGCTCTATATGTGATTCTATCTGACTCCCTTAGCAACTTGGCTTTTATCTTCTATCTTCTATTTGGCTCTGGCTGCATTTTATCTCTCAGGTCCTCTACTACTTGGCATTCTCATACGAATTACTACGTTGGAACGAGATGGAAAAACCGCCCGCTTGTGCTGGATCCTAAGCCACATCGGGGTGTAGGGTATCGAGCGCGCGGACTCTGCGGCGAGGGGGCAGCACAGAACCCCGCCCACGCATTTGCTCACTTCCTGCTTAGGACCACTTCTCCAGGATTGCAAATTTCATACTTGCTAAGTAGCAAAGGACATGGGATAGAGAAAGCAACAATAAGCTACATGCAATCAAGATACGTCTAGGACCTTGGGCGTCATGCCTGCATAGTTCCAGGCAAGAAGAGGTCACACTTTGCAGGATGCGCATCAGACACACCAATACGCTACCAATCGCTATCTTCTGTGTGGGGAGGAGAGATCGCGATACCACTGCACCGGTGTCTGGAAACCATGACCGTGCGCCACCTACTTCTCACTTGCCAGCACTTTGCACCAGGGCGCCGATTGTTTTATGGAGAAACGCGGACCGCTTAACATATGAAGACATTCTGGGAAGCAACTCAAAACTTGTACATTCTGGGAACTTGTTCCGTTACTAGTCAACGATTGAATTTCAAACCACGTACACACCCAGGTAATAGTTCTCACCAACAGTGAAACACTATAATACAGTCATGGGCACAAATGATCAAGTCTGGTCGAAGCGCCCTAAGGCCCAAATAACTAACTAGCTAATGAAATATCCTAGCTATGGAGATTGGATGTCATTGTTACATTGTGGCGTCGACGCCCCTCAACAGCGTCTGGTTCGCGGGTGTTGAACGCGAGATTCAGACTCACAAACAAGCATCAATGCTGATTCGTATCAAGCACCGTGTCCGACGTTCATGCATAAATGATAGAATTGCTGTCAACACTCACGGTCACGCAACTGACGCGGTGGGGCGCTCACTGACGGCCCGACACGCGGTGAACAGCTGCCCACTGGCAGACAGCTCACGCGGTGAGGCGCCCTCTGACGGCCCGACACGCGGTGAACAGCTGCCCACTGGCAGACAGCTCACGCGGTGGGGCGCCCTCTGACGGCCCGACACGCGGTGGGGCGCCCTCTGACGGCCCGACACGCGGTGAACAGCTGCCCACTGGCAGACAGCTCACGCGGTGGGGCGCCCTCTGACGGCCCGACACGCGGTGGGGCGCCCTCTGACGGCCCGACACGCGGTGGGGCGCCCTCTGACGGCCCGACACGCGGTGAACAGCTGCCCACTGGCAGACAGCTCACGCGGTGGGGCGCCCTCTGACGGCCCGACACGCGGTGGGGCGCCCTCTGACGGCCCGACACGCGGTGAACAGCTGCCCACTGGCAGACAGCTCACGCGGTGGGGCGCCCTCTGACGGTCCAACACGCGGTGGGGCGCCCTCTGACGGCCCGACACGCGGTGGGGCGCCCTCTGACGGTCCAACACGCGGTGAACAGCTGCCCACTGGCAGACAGCTCACGCGGTGGGGCGCCCTCTGACGGCCCGACACGCGGTGAACAGCTGCCCACTGGCAGACAGCTCACGCGGTGGGGCGCCCTCTGACGGCCCGACACGCGGTGAACAGCTGCTCTTCGACGGCCCAATACACGGCTAGCAGCTGTTCTCCGACGGCTCGACACACAGCAAGCCAGCTGCTCTCCAACGGCCCGATACACGACGAACAGCTGCTCTCGGACGGCCCGACACGGAGCGAACCAGCTGCTATCCGACGGCCCGATACACGACGAACAGCTGCTCTCGGACGGCCCGACACGGAGCGAACCAGCTGCTATCCGACGGCCCGATACACGACGAACAGCTGCTCTCGGACGGCCCGACACGGAGCGAACCAGCTGCTATCCGACGGCCCGATACACGACGAACAGCTGTTCTCGGACGGCCGACACGGAGCGAACCAGCTGATATCCGACGGCCCAATACACGGCTAGCAGCTGCTCTTCAACGGCCCGACACGGAGCGCATCGGCTGGCCACTGCGGAACGACCATGACGATGGACGACACTCTGGTTCCCGGCGAATATACATCGATCCTGGCATCAGGGACACTCTAGCTAGTCCCCTGGCGAATGTACATCGATCCTGACGTTAGGGACACTCTAGTCCCCTGGCGAATACACATCGACCCTGACACTCCGGAGGAGGGGGGGGGTCTAGTGCCCTGACGAGTGCATGTCGAGCCTTACCTCGACGCTGCATGAACAGTGTTGTTCTCCGGTGAGTAAGCAACGGTCCTGACCCTGAGGGACAGTCTAATTCTCTGGCGACTATACATCAATCCTCATGCTGAGAAGCTGTGTCGTCCTGACTACTAAAAAACCTGCCGTCACATTAGGAACCATTCTAATACTTGTTTTCTTTTGGACGACATTTTGGACGACATGATTCAGTCAACATCAACATTAATTGGTACGAATTTTCCTGTTTCCATATTATCTCTGTGGAAAATCAGAAGTGCAGAGTTCCCCCGACAGTCCACCTGTGTGGACTGCCGCAACATCTGTCCATGCACAGATGTTGCGAAATATTACGCAGTACCTTGCGAACTATTTGCAAGCGGAATGTCCCCCGGTCCCCCGGGCACTCCAGACTGACATGTCAAAATAGTGCATTTGGATTTGCGTAGACAGGTGCACTTGGTTTCCTTAATTATCCTTCAGCAATCGCAACTGATAGGCGCTCACAACTGATAATCTCGGAAATGCAGTTTGTATTGATATGCTGCTGAAATGCACAGCGAAGTCAGTTTGGTAAGATGAGGACAGTGTTTTGGTTGCCGTTCTCATCCGTTCTACGTATCCTCCGAGCGGGAAGATCAGCTGCCAATTGGCTCGATTAGGACGGTGGCACGGCAGCAGAGCGGCAGCGTTGGAACATCGCTGACATGTTAAACCTGGATTGAAGCTGAGCTGTTCAATTGAAGTTCTCGCTTCTAGTGATGGGTTCAGGTTCTAGGCAATAGCCAATGATTTGCAAGGATTGTGTTAAAGCCGCCGCAGCAAGATTTCGACTTAATTTATACAAATATACGATCATTTACTTTTACATTCATTTCCAAAGAAGAAAAGTTTGTCTTATTCTAACTTGAATCCAGAACCCGAAGGATCGAAAAGGTGTTCGTGTCCTGGTATAGCGGAATAACCGAAACTACTGCCGAACTATTTTAATACACAAACATTGTCTCCCTCTTTCCTCTTCTCTTGCTATCTGCTTCCCTTTCTTCCTCCTCCTCCTCTTGCTCTTGTTATGTCTGTGTTTGTGTCTCTGTATCTGTCTCTGTTTTTGTATCTGCCCCTGCCTCCACCTCTGCCTCTTCCTCTGCCTCTGCCTCTGCCTCAGTATCTGTCTCTGTCTCTGTCTCTGTATCTGTCTCTGTTTCTGTCTCTGCCTCTGTTTCTGTCTGTCTCTGTTTTTGTTTCTGTATCTGTCTTTGTCTTTGGTCTCTGTCTCTGTTTCTGTCTCTGTTTCTGTCTCTGTCTCTGTTTCTGTCTCTGTTTCTGTCTCTGTTTCTGTCTCTGTTTCTGTCTCTGTTTCTGTCTCTGTTTCTGTCTCTGTTTCTGTCTGTCTCTGTCTCTGTCAGTCTCTGTTTCTGTCTGTCTCTGTTTTTGTCTGTCTCTGTTTCTGTCTGTCTCTGTTTCTGTCTCTGTTTCTGTCTCTGTCTCTGTTTCTGTCTCTGTTTCTGTCTCTGTTTCTGCCTCTGTTTTTGTCTCTGTTTCTGTCTCTGTTTCTGTTTCTGTTTATGTTTCTGTTTCTGTCTCTGTCTCTGTTTCTGTCTCTGTTTCTGTCCCTGTTTCTGTCTCTGTTTCTGTCTCTGTTTCTGCTTCTGTCTCTGTTTCTGTCTCTGTTTCTGTCTCTGTTTCTGTCTGTTTCTGTCTCTGTTTCTGTTTCTGTTTCTGTCTCTGTTTCTGTTTCTGTTTCTGTCTCTGTTTCTGTCTCTGTTTCTGTCTCTGTTTCTGTCTCTGTTTCTGTCTCTGTTTCTGTCTCTGTTTCTGTCTCTGTTTCTGTCTCTGTTTCCGTCTCTGTTTCTGTATCTGTTTCTGTCTCTGTTTCTGTCTCTGTTTCTGTCTCTGTTTCTGTCTCTGTTTCTGTCTCTGTTTCTGTTTGTCTCTGTTTCTGTTTGTCTCTGTTTCTGTTTCTGTCTCTGTCTCTGTTTCTGTTTCTGTTTCTGTCTCTGTCTCGGTTTCTGTTTCTGTTTCTGTTTCTGTTTCTGCTCTGTTTCTGTCTCTGTTTCTCTCTGTTTCTGTCCCTGTTTCTGTCTCTGTCTTTGTGTCTGTCTCTGTCTTTGTGTCTGTCTCTGTCTTTGTGTCTGTCTCTGTCTTTGTGTATGTCTCTGTCTTTGTGTCTGTCTCTGTCTTTGTGTCTGTCTCTGTCTTTGTGTCTGTCTCTGTCTCTGTTTCTGTCTCTGTTTCTGTCTCTGTTCCTGTGTCTGTCTCTGTTTCTGTCTCTGTTTCTGTCTCTGTCTCTGTCTCTGTTTCTGTTTCTGTCTCTGTTTCTGTCTCTGTTTCTGTCTCTGTTTATGTCTCTGTTTCTGTCTCCGTTTCTGTCTCTGTTTATGTCTCTGCTTCTGTCTCTGTTTCTGTTTCTGTTCCTGTCTCTGTTTCTGTCTCTGTTTCTGTTTCTGTCTCTGTTTCTGTCTGTTTCTGTCTCTGTTTCTGTTTCTGTTTCTGTTTCTGTCTCTGTTTCTGTCTTTGTCTTTGTCTTTGTCTTTGTCTTTGTCTTTGTCTTTGTCTTTGTGTTTGTCTTTGTCTTTGTCTTTGTCTTTGTCTTTGTCTTTGTCTTTGTCTTTGTCTTTGTCTTTGTCTTTGTCTTTGTCTTTGTCTTTGTCTCTGTCTCTGTCTCTGTCTCTGTCTCTGTCTCTGTGTATGCCTCTGTTTCTGTATCTGTGTCTCTGTCTCTGTCTCTGTTTCTGTTTCTGTTTGTTTCTGTGTCTGTTTCTGTGTCTGTGTCTGTGTCTGTGTCTGTTTCTGTTTCTGTTTCTGTTTCTGTTTCTGTTTCTGTCTCTGTCTCTGTCTCTGTCTCTGTCTCTTCCACACGCAGGCCCCATCGCTAATTCTTAAACTCAATCCATGCCCGTCCCCAACTTCCTGAACAATAACCAAAGCCAACAAATCACAGAGCGCGAAGATCGTGCAGCGTTTTTCCGCTCTCGGAACAGCACCACACTTCAGTGCACACCAAGAGTCATTGAGTCTAGATTGACGGAGCGCCGCGGCGCGTTGGGACCAATAAAGGTCAGAGAAACGTGATTCGCCGAGGAACTGCGCTGGTAGGAAGGTCGGCGATATGTCGTCTCTGACTGTGCTCCAGCCGAGAGACGTTTGTGACCGACCTGAAGCAGTGCCCAGTGTTGCGGCTGGAGAAGAGAGTGGCAACGTTTTCCATGCGGGACAAAATCGATCCGGCTATGCCCTGGGAGAAGAAGAGATACCTCCCAGCAGGTAATGGGCACAAAATGACCTTGCTGTCGACGTGCCCCTAAACAGCAATCCACCACCACCACCACCTCCCAACAGGCGGCGGCCAAAACGTTCGATGCAGGAACGTGACTTCCAGATAGTAGCATCATTAGTGCGCTCGTCATCTGGTGTTAATTTGCCGACGATACGGAAGTTGCGAAGTCGTCGATTGCTTACCAGGAAATGCTTCTAAGCATATGCGCAGCTCACTTCAGGAAGGTAAAACTGTGCATCGAATGAAGGCTCTACTGCATTCGCATTATTTGACACGCGAGCTTGAAATTATTCCTGTGAAGCTGTGGTGACGAACCGACGCTAATATTGAGTGTGTCGAGCATACGTACTGCAGGCAATGTATAAACTAAATATGTACCAATTAAGTACATCCAGATCGTCTGGATATGTCTGGTGTGTCTGGTCACATATGGCTAGACGCACCAGTCAAGCGATAATACCCGCTTGACCAGTGGATGATGGCCAGCTAACCAACTGGCATTATCGAAGGAAGCTCAAGATGTATTCTATGGAAATGAAAGCGTGTTAGGGAAGTGAGTGACTGGATGCAAATAAAGGGTTGATGCAAATAAAGGGTCCACCGCCGGGCGCGTGATCACATCAACCAAGCGGGGAGTATGCAGACATTCTCATCGGGGCGGGAGCACTCGTCTGAAGGTGCCCTATTTCCTCGGAGGCGCTGCCACTCATTCATGTAATTTCAAGGGGAGAGGGTGCACGCGAGCGTCCCTGGAGGAGCGCCGCCTTCCCACAAGGAGGAGCACATAGCGCCTGTACCCTCCCATGTCCCCTTCTTCCCTGGATGCACCGCGCAGCTGAGTGGATTCAACAGGGGTGAAAAAAATGCCGAAGCTGTCACCGACGAACCTGTGAGCTGTCTCAAATTATTTGCATATATGGTTAATAAAACAAGTACCTCAAACGCTTGTTTCTCCGCGTCGAAAAAGTATGTTTGATCCTCCTTGTAGTTGATACATATTTCAGCTAGAAATTGGAGGGTAGCACTTTTCATGTTTCGAATCATGAGTTTTTCACCATTAAATCCAAGAAATATTGTTGGGGGCAGCCGGTGGAGGCGGCATATAGCATACAAAGTTGTAAGTAAGTAAGTAGCATACAAAGTTGTTTTAATATATCATACAAAGTAACATTCAAAACAAAACAAAAAATATATAACAACCTAACCTAGCCTAACCTTCCATGCAATAAAAATTATCTGTTAAGAAATGGATAACTTCCAAACAATTATTTTCTCTAAAACAAATGACAAGCAAAAAACCTAACAAAATTTAACATAGCCCAGCCTAAACTGTTTTTGAACAAAGAATGCTTGAACATTTTTACAATTGCCCATGTTTTCCCAAAAACCATAACTTGCAACAAAAGCCTAACCTAACATAACTTAATGAAAACCAACCCCTTTGTATGTTTTATTAAGTAAAATGTGTGCAAAACTTGTCTTGTGGTTACCTTAAACTGCAATAATACTAGTTTGATTAGGTCAGTTTTGGTTTCATAAGCTGGAAGTGTGAACAAAAAATCAACAAAACCCTCAAAACTAAATTGCAAATTGTTTTTCTTTCAAAGCATATTATGTTAGGTTTCATTAGGTTGTGGTAAGTTTTATAAGTTGGGTAATTTGAGGAAAACAAATTGTTTGAAATTTTTATATTTCCTTTTCGGGATATTTTTGCGAGGGGAGGTCAGATTATCTTGTATTTTTATTTTTTAAGCATTTACTTTTTTACTGTTAGCTGACACAAAGCTTCTTTTTAGTGTTATTTTGCTTCAAAACTGAAAAATAAGCATTTGCAGAAAAGTGGGTGGTCCCATCATTTTGGTCACCTTCACAAATATTGCACTGGAAAAAATAAGGTCCAAGAATTAAAAAAAAAACCTTCCAGGCACAAATTTACCACGCTGTCTTGGCTGGCTTAAGGGCAAGAGCGTGACTACGAGTTGGTCTAAAATTGTAAACATATTTGTCTAGGTGTCATGGATGCCAAATTTTGCTGAATTTCAATTGGCCACAAATAACAATGATGCAGTTGTGCAGGATGTGACAACAAAACACAATACCTTTTGTGGTTACAGCAGCAAACAAAGATTCGGATTTAGTAAGAATAGACATAATTGCAATGGTAATACCTATTGACATTACATCATTGAAAATTTCAGTGGCACAACTAGATGTAACTGTATTAAATCCACATCAAATAAAGTCAGGCTGCTGCCAGAAGTTGAAGCTAATTTGTATCTTGAGAATGTAGACATGGTACAATATGAAAAATTTATTATTGCTAGATTTTTGGCACCCAAACATTAACCTCTCCAGCAAATTATTATCTCATTCTTCTTATCTGGAGGTTGAATGGTATTGTCCAACAATTAACAGCTCTGGAATAAAATGCTCAAGACTCACTGGACAGCACAAGCACAGATTCAGATGTTGCAGGCTGAAAGAAGAGCATCCTCTGCATATTGCATTACTCCGCAACTTCTTGTACACATTTAGGATTACAAAGCAGAAACAGAACCCTGTGGTAGGTAGGCACCTACCTACCTACCTACCTACCTAGGTACGTAAATCTGGTCAGCAGGCATAGCCATCACAAGAAAATAAATTCCTTGCTTGCATCGAATTGTCCAATTAATCACCACAAAAAAAACATGAATTACCTGCTACTGATGTGTTGACATCGTCATTCGGCACCGATCTGCACTATTGTTTCCACTTTCCTCCAACACCGAATGACATCTTCTTTACGCGCAATGCAATGCTATTTCATACCATTCAAGGAGATTAAACTTCATAGCATTCAAGAGGAACCATTGAAGCCACCAGGTATAATTTGTTCTCGAAATGACATCACAGAAAACTGTATTTGCACCCGCGGATCCAAGAAAGAAAGTGGTAATGTTTTTGGTATCTGTTGGTAGTGTAAGGCGTTTTACATTTTTGTACAAAAGGTCGGACGCACAGACACCGGCTTTCGCGCCGCCGCATGGCCGGGCGCCCTCCCCCAGCACAGCGTCCCCGGCGCAAACAAAACCGACCCAGAGGCAGGCCTGCAGGCGGCTTTGGAGGCCGACGGAGAGGCGGCCGGGCACATCCCGGACACCTGCGACACGTGGTGAAGGGGAGAGGCACCAGCCCGCGGTGGAAGCGGGAGCAGCAGCCGAAGCTTCGAGAACTTTCGCGGAAAAAGAAAATGGAAGAGAGACAGAGAAAGTACCCAAAGCCGGAGGCGATGAGGGAAGAGTAAAACTCATGGGCGCGCCACGGTGGGGGGGGGGAGAACAGGGCAGACCGGACAGGGAGACGGAGGGAATTCTCAGACGGCGGCGGTGGCAAGATGGCTGAGTTTTCGGATGGAGGAGAAGGAGCTCTCAGCCGAGGCCACCTGCCACCCACCATCGCCATGTGAGTGATGCTCGGCGGCATGCAGCCTCACCTTCCACCACCACCGTCCCATCGTCACCAACCCCACCGGCGCTGGCGTCTTCCGTGTGTGTGTGGGGGGGGGATGTGTGTGTTGGTGCCAAAAGTGCGTGTGCGTAAATAGAAATAGTTGGTGTCCCAGGTGTATTTCAATGTCTTTCCTTTCTTTTCTATTTTAGCGTAGGAATAAATGGAAATGTGGATGTTGTTTCATGTGAATAGACTTGGAGTCCCCTGGACTCCAAATACATACCTTGATGAGAAGGAAATGGATGCAATGTTTCCTGTAAAAATCTGTCCTTGATTTCAATCTCAGTCTTTGTCTCTTGATTTCAGTATAAATATCTGTCTGTTTTTGGTACGGTCCCTCTTTTCACTCGGGCGAATTTACGGAGATCGGGGATGCACGAGAGAAGAGATTGACGACCCCCGCAGAGCGAGCGAGAGAGACAGTCTGCTAGCTGCCCTCTTATGGGCGATATGTCCTCGGGCGTCGACCGTGAGGGGTCTTTGACCCTCCCTTCCTCAAAGGGGGGGAGCACGACGAAAGGGCGCAATGACGAAACTCTCCTGATTGTTACTCGTGGGAGCTATTCAAGTGGTAACTGCTAACTGGGCTCAGGTATCTCTTGACCGCAAAATCCCACTGGCCTTTGTGACCCAAGGGCGCAGATGAGGGGGCGAGCATGGTATGCATGTGGGAGGGCCCGCTAGAGGGGGCCCCACATTGCGTTCGCCGGAAGTTCGGCGCCGGACAATAGGATATATAGGCAAAACACTGCCGGGTAATGTGTCCGCCTCCGTTCGCTGTACATGGGCACGGATGGTACAGAGGATGGAGGATGCACCGGATGGGTTTGGCATGCCGTAAGTCCCGGGGCTGAAAGGGTAGGGCCGGCTAGGGTATAACGACGACCAGGGGACGTACCCATCGTGGTAGGGATCCGTGCCCTCCCGTGGGATACGTGAAGCTGGTCGCACGTCTTCAACGTGTAAGACCAGGCATGGCGTCGATTGGGTAAGGTTAGGTAAGTTGGCCATTGATACCTGAGTTCAGTTATAAGATAGCACAGAGGCCCAGGGAAAGTTTCACCGCCCAGTGTTGCAAAGCCTTAAGGCAGTAACGTCAATAGATACACATTATGCAATCAGGAGAGTCGCGTCAGCCGTTTACAAGTAGGCCTCGGAGCGGGTAATTAATATGCATTCGGGACTAACCAAGTCCCCAGTGAAAGGGAGTACGACTCGCTAAATGCTTGCGTAACACTGGAGGGGAAAATTGTGGGCGAACTCGTTTTCGTATTATTAGGGACCGAATGATCGTGCGGAATGAAAGGAGCGAGTGACTGTTGCATACATGTTTAAAGGGGTAGTTTTAAGGACCAGTGGAATTGGTTCGATTTCAACGCAAGTATTCAGCTGTCAGAAACCTCACTGCCAAAACTGTACCGGATGTTACCCGGGCCCTGCTTGCATCTGGCTGCCCCGAGAACGTCGATGCTGTGTGTGTGCGGGGGGGAGTGGATGGTGGATGTGTTGTTGTCTGGGGGTACACGGGTGGGTCCTGTAAATGGACGAGTGCCGGCGGCGGTGGCAGTACCCAGGTCGTGTACCTCTATCATGGCCATCCATCAGTGTCACGTCACACCCGAAGCCCACAACCCCTCCTCGCTGCATGACCAGCCGGGCGCACTCACGGGCGTATGTGGTGTGGATAGGAGCCTGGCCTCGCGATATAAATACGTGTAGTGGTGGCGACGGGCCGCAGCAAGGTTGGTAGGATGTCGGAGCGGTTGAAGAAGCGGTGGGCGAGGGGACGCACGGCACCAACCACCCAGCCGGCCCGCCGGCGCCGGCCGGCCGCAGTCGCCCGCACAGCGACCCACCCATCCGGCAGTGCCGCCAGTGCCCCCCCAGAGCCCGCTCCGACACCGCCCAGCCCGACGTGGCCCGGACCCCCCTACAGTAGTTGCGTGAAAAAATGTCTTCGAGTTGACTTGCTTTTTTTGTTTCACGAATTATTACGCTAATTAAGGGCAAGCAGATGCCCTTAACTTACATGACGTCATTTACCAGGACCCGATTCTACTTCTTTCAGCAAGGTCATTCAATAAGGTTCAACGCGCCACAAATGTCCCGCACGAGACAGCTCACTTGCTGTCTCACCGGCATACCGCCGACCTCTATGAGAATTTAGCATAGGCCGCCATCTGTGCCGCCTATTTTTTTCAGCCCGCAGCTGACTCATAAGGACGTTACCACTATATACAATATGCCATCTTCTAATGTAAACTAGCCCAGAAATGGACTGATACGGTTGATTTTCCAAAAAAAAGTTGTTTTCAAGCTTGGAAAGAAAATGACATAGCAGCCTTTGGCTGTCTCACTAGTCTTCCGTGTCCCTTTAGCTGTCACCGACGTGCGTCGGCGTGTCGTTGGCTTATTTTTTCGCCTCTGGGATTAAATTCCAGAGCTATAATTAAATCAGCATAAGAGTAGTTTCCCATGTTGTTCTCGGAAGTCAGATAACAAATGTCACTCTTACGAATAGGAAACCGACAACAATGTGAATACAATTTCCGACATGCACAGTTATCTATTGTAGGAAACTAGTATCAAGAAAACCACGGCTTTTCAGCACTTGGATCAGCTCATAGTGATCGGCCCTTCGTCAATGCTGCGATAGACACGGGGGAGGGGGGTAGGGTAGAGGGAGAGAGAGAGACAAATAGACAGGGAGAGAGAAATAGCGGGAGAGATAGAGGGAGAGAGAGATAGATGGAGAGATGGAGAAGGGAGGGAGATGGAGAGGGACAGATATGCATAGAGATAGAGAGATGGAAAGATAGAGAGATATAGAGAGATAGAGAGATAGGAAGATAGAGAAATAGAGAGATGGAGAGATAGAGAGATAGAGAGGGGGAGGGATATAAACGGGGGCAAGAGACGAAGTGGCAGCTCTACGATATCAAAGCGACACTCGTGCGGATGCTTCTTTTGGTTCCCAATTAGAGGATGCATTCGCTATGACGGCTACTTTACTTTGATCAGCTCATGTGTTGCCCTTTCGAAAGACATATATATTTCGCCAACAACTGGCGGTGATGGTGATCCCTGCCAACAACTGGTGATAATAGTGACCCCTGCCAACAACTGGTGATAATAGTGACCACTGTCAACAACTGGTGATAATAGTGACCCCTGCCAACAACTGGTGATAATAGTGACCACTGTCAACAACTGGCGGCGATAGTGACTCCTGCCAACAACTGGCGGTGATGGTGACCCCTGCCAACAACTGGTGATAATAGTGACCACTGCCAACAACTGGTGATAATAGTGACCACTGTCAACAACTGGCGGTGATGGTGACCCCTGCCAACAACTGGTGATAATAGTGACCACTGTCAACAACTGGCGGTGATGGTGATCCCTGCCAACAACTGGTGGTGATGGTGACCCCTGCCAACAACTGGTGGTGATGGTGACCCCTGCCAACAACTGGTGGTGATGGTGACCCCTGCCAACAACTGGTGATAATAGTGACCACTGTCAACAACTGGCGGTGATGGTGATCCCTGCCAACAACTGGTGGTGATGGTGACCCCTGCCAACAACTGGTGATAATAGTGACCACTGTCAACAACTGGCGGTGATGGTGACCCCTGCCAACAACTGGTGATAATAGTGACCACTGTCAACAACTGGCGGTGATGGTGATCCCTGCCAACAACTGGTGGTGATGGTGACCCCTGCCAACAACTGGTGATAATAGTGACCACTGTCAACAACTGGCGGCGATAGTGACTCCTGCCAACAACTGGCGGTGATGGTGACCCCTGCCAACAACTGGTGATAATAGTGACCACTGCCAACAACTGGTGGTGATAATAGTGACCACTGTCAACAACTGGTGGCAATGGTGATCCCTGCCAACAACTGGTGATAATAGTGACCACTGTCAACAACTGGCGGTGATGGTGATCCCTGCCAACAACTGGTGATAATAGTGACCACTGTCAACAACTGGCGGTGATGGTGATCCCTGCCAACAACTGGTGATAATAGTGACCACTGTCAACAACTGGTGATAATAGTGACCACTGTCAACAACTGGTGGTGATGGTGATCCCTGCCAACAACTGGTGATAATAGTGACCACTGTCAACAACTGGCGGCGATAGTGACTCCTGCCAACAACTGGCGGTGATGGTGACCCCTGCCAACAACTGGTGATAATAGTGACCACTGCCAACAACTGGTGGTGATAATAGTGACCACTGTCAACAACTGGTGGCAATGGTGATCCCTGCCAACAACTGGTGATAATAGTGACCACTGTCAACAACTGGCGGTGATGGTGATCCCTGCCAACAACTGGTGATAATAGTGACCACTGTCAACAACTGGCGGCGATAGTGACTCCTGCCAACAACTGGCGGTGATGGTGACCCCTGCCAACAACTGGTGATAATAGTGACCACTGCCAACAACTGGTGGTGATAATAGTGACCACTGTCAACAACTGGTGGCAATGGTGATCCCTGCCAACAACTGGTGATAATAGTGACCACTGTCAACAACTGGCGGTGATGGTGATCCCTGCCAACAACTGGTGATAATAGTGACCACTGTCAACAACTGGCGGCGATAGTGACTCCTGCCAACAACTGGCGGTGATGGTGACCCCTGCCAACAACTGGTGATAATAGTGACCACTGCCAACAACTGGTGGTGATAATAGTGACCACTGTCAACAACTGGTGGCAATGGTGATCCCTGCCAACAACTGGTGATAATAGTGACCACTGTCAACAACTGGCGGTGATGGTGATCCCTGCCAACAACTGGTGATAATAGTGACCACTGTCAACAACTGGCGGTGATGGTGATCCCTGTCAACAACTGGCGGTGATGGTGATCCCTGCCAACAACTGGTGATAATAGTGACCACTGTCAACAACTGGCGGCGATAGTGACTCCTGCCAACAACTGTTGGTAATGGTGACCCCTGCCAACAACTGGTGGTTATAGTGACCCCTGACAACGCCTAGTGGTGATGGTGACCCCTGCCAACAACTGTTGGTAATGGTGACCCCTGCCAACAGCTGGTGGTGATGGTGACCCCTGCCAACAGCTGTTGGTAATGGTGATCTCTGCCAACAACCGTTGGTAATGGTGATCCCTGGAAACAACTGGTGGTGATAGCGACCCCTGCGAACAACTGGTAGTGATGGTGAACCATGCCAACAACTGGTAGGGATGACGACCCCTGCCAACAACTGTAGTGATGACGACACCTGCCAAAGCCGTCCGGACAGACTCATCATCCCAAACGATGCGAGAGCTAATGCATCCGTTGTTCACTGCCCGTGTCCGTTGTTCACTGCGCGTGTCCGCCTCTGAGTCACATTAAGATCCCGGGTAATGCACGAAATTCAACTTCTAAAGCCGTTTCAGCTAAGATGATGAAATTGAGAAACTCAACGAACATATGCCAAAGTGCAACTGGTTTTCGGTATGATCCACACGTAGCGTATAGGCAGAGCACAGCGAGATGGCTGCTCCTGTGGAGCACCACCTGACAACCTGTGGAGCAGCAGCATGCACCTGACAACTAGCTCTTGCACTTTGATCTCGGACGGACAGGAAATCACTGAAGGTAAATGCATAGCCAACTCAGGGTGAAGAAAATTGCAATGTCGTGTATCCGTGTGTTGCAAACGTGCCGGCTATTCTGTGTAACTGATATGCGATATAATTATAGTGTAACAATCGGGTTAGCTTAACCAATTGGTTGATTAGCATGCTGTGAACCGGAAACATACAGTTGTGATTTTCCAACGAAATGTACGCTGTGCTTTGTAGTAGAAATTATACTTTCAGTATCATATATCAGCCAATGCGAACGAACAGGCTAAGATGGCGCTTCTCTTGAATTCATCAAGGGACAGCATTGATAGACGGCATGATTAGCTAGGTCATAGTATATGGAATACATGATCAGATGATACGGATGAATCTCTGGAATCCATTGATCTGTTGAATGGGAATGTTGCATGATCGGTGACAACATGAAAAAAGAGACATGATCGTCTTCGGCGACACACCCACTCGATGGTACAATTATATATACTTATATATATATACATATATATATATATATATATATATATATATATATATATATATATATATATATATATATATATATATATATATATATATATATATATATATTATTTTTTTTTTTTGTTTATATATATATATATATATATATATATATTCTATATTATATATATATATATATATATATATATATATATATATATATATATATATATATATATATATATATATATATATATATCTATATGTATATATATATATATATATATATATATATATATATATATATATATATATATATATATATATATATATATATTTATGCGTGCGTGTGCGTGATGTATATACTATACATTGTGCCCGTTTAAATGCAGTTGGATATGCAGACAGGTCGTCTGGTGCGAGTGTAGACATACGGCACTGACCGGTCGCGAGCCCAGGTTTCTGACGGGACAGCTGAGTGCAGCCGTCTGTCCGACCTGCACCGTCACCGCCACCGACGTGTTGTTGTCGAGCGGCTGCTGCAGCTTGGACAGGCGCGCGTAGTAGTCGCGCCAAAACTCGGCCGAGTTCAGCGACGGGTCGCTCAGGTTGACGCCTGCAGTGCAGGGCCCGGCGGCGGGTTAGCGTCTCGTTATGACTGCGACACGAAAGTGCAGAGGTGCCTGGGGTTTGCCTGGGGTGGCTGGGGTGCCTGGGGTGCCTGGGGTGGCATTCACAGTTCTGCCGCGGAAGGGCAGAGGTGTCTGGTGTTGCGTCAGTGTCACAGAGACCATGGCCTAGTCAATTCATTCTCGGTTTTGCCGTGGAAGGACAGAGGTGCCAGGGTTGCGTCAGTGTCACAGAGACCACGGACTAGTCAATTCATTCAAGGTGCAATTTTCAAAATGCAATTACCACTCATAATAATAACATTCATTGACACTCACGGTCGCGTAGGGCAGGGGAATGTGTGATCATATCTGCCTGAACTCCCCGACATGTAGAAGATGTTTGGGGGTCCTCTCTGCGATCCAGGGTCCGGTCATCGTCTCGATGAATTGCTAACCATTATAAATGCAATTGCCACTCATAATAGTAACATTCATGGATTTTCACGGTTACGATTGGCAGGAGAATGGGTGATCACACCTGATGATAATGGGCCTGAACTCCCCGACATGGAGATGAGCAATTGTCATTTTACCCGAGCTCATACAAGCTTATAAATGCATACCTTCACTAGATATGCTTTGGTTTTCCTGTATTTTCAGTAATTTGTTCTCTTTTGTGGTTTTTGTCGCCAGCTAAACGGGCTGTTTTTCTGGTCCTTACTTGACCGTTGGAACGTGATTACAAGACTCGCATTAGGTACGCAACGTTGCAACGTTTCGTGAACTTTTATATCATACGGCTAACAGTTTGAATGAGAATGAATCATAAGGAGTATTTCTGAATAATGCTATTATGTTGAGCGTGTAAAATCACCTTGATTTATAGGGTTACACTCAGGAAATATTTGGAAACAAATCACATAATCTGAGGATTCCTCTCAGATCTTGTTCGGCATTGAGGGGGGAGGGTGTGGGGTGGTAGCTGCTGGCGGATAAGGAGGGCTTCGATGATCTCAAGTCGCTTCCTAAGTGTCTTCGTAGGCCAGTATGCTTGGGTTGTTCACGAGGTCGTGTCGTGTTAGTCTCCGTCCATGTTTTTGGCGAGTGTGGGAGTCTGGTGCGCCGGAATTCAAGTGGCAGGTCAATCGTCCTCATAACCTGACGGTGGTATGGCCAAAGTAGTTTACGCTCTTCCTGAAGTTTGCAATCTTCACATGGGCATAAATATTTGCAAATTACTTTGGCCACTTTTAGCGCGGCTTGTTTCTGTTTGTTTTGCATCACCAGGTAAGTTGTTCTCTTACTCGTGTAATATATCATGAGCTTGATTTCTTCTTGCGCGTTTTTAGAAGAGACGTTACGGATAATTATATCCTTCAAAACCGTTTCGCCCTTCTTGTAAGCAGGGTTCATTCCATCTTGTAGAAAAGTGTAATGGTCAACTGTTTGTCATCTCCTGTCAATTTGCTTGCTTGAGTATTTGTTGTTTGTGAGCATCTGTTTAAGGTGCTGGGTTTCTTGATGACAAGATGGCCAACACGAACACGATGACACGGCTCGTTGGAGGTGGAGGTAAGTACGGACAACTTCAGTTGTGTTGCTCGTAGGACACTCACTGTTCGCATGCAGGCAACCTCCACCATTAGTTGCTTTCCTGTGGATTGACATTTCATGTTTCCCTTCCGAGGCTTGCAGTAGAACGTCTGCAAATGGTTGTTTACTTTTAGCACCGATTTCATATGTGAATCTCAGAACTGAATTCTGAGTCGGGTCGTGCTGTACTGCTTTCACTGAATCCTCGTCTTCTGTTTCTATGAAAATGTCGTCCACGAAATGTTTGTCAAGATAAGATTTTCTTTAACTTCGCCTCAGGGCTTCGCTTTCAACATAACACATCCATCAATTGGCAAGTGTGACACCCGATGGTGAACCCATAGCAACACCATTGATTTGTATGAACCGTTGACCGTCGTGGGAGCGAAATGGCAATTATGCAGGGCATTCGAGGAGCATTTCTTTGAGGACGTTTTCGGGTAGTTTTGGTGGGCGAAAGTCTTGACCTTAGTATGCATATCGCAGTATGATATCTATGGTTTCGTTGATGCTTATTACAGCTTATTCATACGCCAATAAGCTGTCAACGTCTCAGGATACCAACATACCTTTCAGGTGGCTCAATTTCAAAATTGTTATGAATTAATCCGCTTGTTTTTAGGTGTCGGCTGTTGGTACGAGTTATCAGCTTCTTGACTTCATTAATTAGCTTGCAGGTTGGTGTTGGTATTTGTGAGATTATGGGGCGTAGTGTATTTCCGGTTTTGTGAATCTTAACGTTACCATACAGATAGGCTGGCCCGAATTCTTCCGTTACCTTAGCGAAATGGATTACATCAGCTTCAGTATTGGCTGCGTCAATCGACTTATTTACCTTTTTGTTCAGTCTCTCTGTTTGATCCCTGGAAAGCTTTTCAAACTTCGAAATATCTTCTTCAATAGTAGCGACTCCTGTCGTGTTAACTCGATCGTACATTCGATTGTTCATTCGATATGTAGACGAAAGTCAAGACGTGCGCCCACCAAAACTACCCAAAAACATTCTTTAAAAAAATGTTCTCGCATGCACTGCAAAGTTGTCATTCCGCTCCCCGACGGTCAACTGTTCAAGCAAATCAATGGCGTGGCTATGGGTTCACCATTGGGTGTCATGCTTGCCAATGCATACATGTACTAACAAGAGACGGGAAGAGAGAAAGAAAGAGAAAGAGAGAGAGGGAGAGAGAGAGAATGATACAGAGAGAGAGCCAGATAGAAAGAGAAATATAAAAAGAGAGAGAGAGAGAGAGAGAGAGAGAGAGAGAGAGAGAGAGAGAGAGAGAGAGAGAGAGAGAGAGAGAGAGAGAGAGATGATAGAAATTGACGATGGAGGGAAATGACTTTTATCTGCAGCGATATGAAACTGTAGTACGTTATATTTATGTGTTAACTTCGCGTCCCCGAGCGCCGTTTTGCTGGCAGATGTTTGCAACGTCAGTTCCAATTTGCTTTCAATCCGGGCCGGGAGCGCAGCGGCGGCTGCGGCAGACCCACCGGGAATGCCGCCGCGCGGGCGGGCGGCTGGTGTCGCTCGTTCCATTAAGTCGGAAGACGCCGGCGGCGGCCGACTCGTCCGACGCGGCGGACGGCTGGGCGCCGGCCGCGCCGCGCGCCGCGCCAAATCAGCACGTGTCCGTCGGCGGCGCCGGCCGGGCCAAAGCCGGCCGAATGTGTTGTGGCGCAGTGGGCCGCTGGCTGGGTCGTCGCGATAAAGGACGCGCCGACGCACCACCACGCGTCCAGACAGACACACGGCCCGAGTGGCTGCAGTCGGGCAATAACTGTTGAATGGACTGGCGGCACCCGCGGTCGCATTTTGTCGGCTGGCTGAGCCGCTATGTAGCCATGCGCTTTCGTCGTCGACGGGGTGGAATTGCAGCTGTAGTGGCGCACGCATGAGCGATGCCTGGTGTACGTGACGGCGCCCAGAGTTGGAGTGCATTCGAGCAGTCCCTTTAAAGCGGCTGTCCCAGTTGCATAGTTGAATTCAAGCTGAACGCGTGGGACTATAGATGAAGTTGCGCTCGTTCGAATGGAACGCCTATTTTTGCCGACTTGGTGGTTATATTATCTCGCAATTTACTACCCAAGTTACCCCAAACAGCAGCAAGAATCCTATCTGGTTACTCCAGCTCACTTATCAGCACTACTATTGTTGTTCAGTATTGGTATTGTTAGTATCAGCAAATCAGGTTGGAAATTGTTCCCACTACGACGATAACAGCAGTACGTAAACATCTTGGCCGACGTCCAGCAGCGTTGGCCATGTTGATGGTGCATATCGAGTATCACTCGAGGCTCTTTGTTGTTTTGGAACAAGGCGAGATCTTTGTTTTGCCTGTGAGATATGTATGTACCTTGATATCTATATGCGATATTAATGGATGTGAAATACGTGTAGGATGCTCGGCCACTACGGCCTTTTTGCTATTTGTCTCTGCTGCGTTGCTTATCGTAACCTTCCGTCAGCAGATCATTATCTATGGCTGGCTCTACTCTCCGTTCTGGTGCTGAATCATCATGTGTTCCAGTACTGATACTAGGTGTACCAACGATAAATTATATCAGATACACGAATTATTGTGATGCGCCCCTAAGCCCCAATAACGACAGCAGCAACACGAATTATTGATGATTGACGCCCTAAATGCACATTCTATTCCGTGAAAACAATTATTCCCATCCCTTGGGATGTGTTTTTTTGAAATCATTCACAACTGAGGCAGTCACTTTAACACGCATACTGGGGGGGGGCGAAATCCGCCCACCCCTCCGGTTTTTCGTATATAACTCCAGATTTTACTGGTCGATATACGCCATTTTATGCGTACCTGCTTAGAAATGACCGACGCGTCGTTTAAAGCAAAAAAGGAAATCGGCCCAACATTTTCGAGTTCGGGGCCGTTAAAGTAAAAAAATTCGTAGCGCCAGACCACAAAAATCGGCGCTGATGCGCTTTCCGTATATCCACAAAAGGGAAGTGTTCTTGGCAACACTAGCGACTTGTTTGATTTATATTGATATGCTATGTAGTTTCAAGGTCATGTTAGGTCACCGACATCAAGTCAGGTCAAGTTCATGACAGGTTAATGGAACCAAGCTTGGTCAACTGGAATGTTGTCATAAATGCACTACTTTTTGTCATTTGTACTGTTTGTCATTGCGCTTCCATACTTTATTCATGCGCTTCACTCTTTTCTTCGCGAAGCCGATTGCGCCGAGCTGACCGACGGAGCCGTCGGGCGTGCGGCCCGGTTCCGGTAACTGGAACAGGTAACTGACCTGATAAAGTGCTGCTATATAGGTGACCTGAGGTCAAATGTCGGGTCTAGCATCTGTATTGCATCATTAGTGATGTCTAAAACATCATTGATGCCTATTTTGGAGCATTTAAACATCACAGCAATCCATAACAATGACAAGCCAAGCCACACAAAACAAGAAAATGTTGACAAATGTGACCTCATTTGACCTTGAAGATATTGATCTAAGGTCATGAAATTTGCACACAATAGAGTTCACTACCGTATCCATCCGCCCTGCAAATTTCGTTCCTCCAGCTTTAATAGGAGCCGAGATCTTATGGGGGGGGGGGCGGAATTCGCCCCCCCCCCCTCTAGTGCGCGTAATTTTCAGAGGCCCTCCAGGGCGCGTGTTAAGAGAATCACCATTGATGTTCCACGGATTCCCTTTCCCCCAGCTTGGTGACGGTGGCAAGACGGGAAGGCCGACTGGTATAGTGCATCACCGTCCTCACAGACAGTGCGACACTTCTCCATAAATTTAATCCGACTGTGTGTTCGGGTGGCTGTACGGGGAGCCGGGGCTGATGGCGACGCTGATGTAATCTGACTGTGTGTTGGGGTAGCTGTACGGGGAGCCGGGGCTGATGGCGACGCTGATGTAATCTGACTGTGTGTTGGGGTAGCTGTACGGGCAGCCGGGGCTGATGGCGACGCTGATGTAATCTGACTGTGTGTTGGGGTAGCTGTACGGGGAGCCGGGGCTGATGGCGACGCTGATGTAATCTGACTGTGTGTTGGGGTAGCTGTACGGGGAGCCGGGGCTGATGGCGACGCTGATGTAATCTGACTGTGTGTTGGGGTAGCTGTACGGGGAGCCGGGGCTGATGGCGACGCTGATGTAATCTGACTGTGTGTTGGGGTAGCTGTACGGGGAGCCGGGGCTGATGGCGACGCTGATGTAATCTGACTGTGTGTTGGGGTAGCTGTACGGGGAGCCGGGGCTGATGGCGACGCTGATGTAATCTGACTGTGTGTTGGGGTAGCTGTACGGGGAGCCGGGGCTTATGGCGACGCTGATGCTCGGACCCAACTGCTCCACAAATGGTCCGAATTTCCCGCTGTTGAGTCCACGTGGTTATTCGCCATGCCACGCGACGTGGGTGTCCCGGAACAATTGGCCGCAGTAAGGTGCATGTTTTACTGGTTCCCAAAGGAGCGCAGTTGTGGTCGGTGGATACATTCCCTGTCGCGGTGTCATTCCGCATGCTGTGCCTGCAGCTGGGAAACCCCATATCTTGTCGGCTATTTGGGTCTCTTGTGAGCTTTAGGGGCATCATGCCGATATTAATTGGAATCCTGGCCAGGGATCTTCTGCGTGGTGCTGGTGCCTTTCATCAATGATAGCCAGTATCTTGTCCTCGCTCGTCCAGCATCCCTAATGACGCCTTTTTGGTGGGTGAAACAATCCAGCATTAACCCGCGAACTGCGGGGGAAGGGACGAATAATATCCTCCACTCCCAATAGGTCTCTCTGAAATACCTTTTAAGCCGTTGAAGCTATTGCTATGACATGTTATCTACCTTGCAATAAGTAAACAGCGGATCGCTTGGCGGTGGTTGCAACTTAGGGCCACCGAACGTCACTGAACGAGGCTAGGTTGGAGTCAAAGTTTTGTTTTGCGAGGCTACCGTTCTGAGCCAATTTTTTTATTTTCCAACCGGAAGGCTCTTTTAGCTACACTCAGCAAACACATTTGTGAATGCGTAATTTACTGAATAAAAACATTAGATGTCCGGACCTAAGGCCAAGTCGCGAGGTCAGATTATGGTGAAAATTGAGCAAACAACCATTTTACCGGAAAATATCATAGAATATGGATACTATAAAAATACATAGCTAATAGACTATAGGCAAAACCCTGAATGTATTTAAAGGCCACATGAGTCCTCTACCAGTCAATACAACTTCATCCTTATGTCCGGTGAAGTTAGGTTAGGGAAGGTAAAAACATATCCACTTGCACTTCATGGACCCGTGTAAATAACATAACATCGATAAATCTCCAATTTTTTAAATTTGTGAACTTAAATTCATGAAGTATTGGTCTGGGTGAGATATGGACACTGGTGCCGTCCACCATATCTCGAACATGGCCTAAAACCCACCTGTCACAGATTTTGATGAAAATTGGTATACAGGGTTATCTGAGGTCCTGAAACGATTTCTGAGCTTTTTAGCTCAATCGGAGCAGCGATTCACGAGTTATTGCCTGCGGCGTTTTTCTTAGTTCGCACTGAAGGTCAAACTTCCAGAGCCAATATCTTAGTGTTATGTAGAGATAAATTATGAAAATTATATATCGTTGAAATCGCAATGAGCTCATCTTTCGATTCCTGTAGTTAGTTTTTTATTTGTGCAAATTTGGAAAATATAAACCCGTGACCTCTGATAACGTGACCTGTGGTGACCCCTAGTACAATGATATTGATTTAATTATTTATGTAGAACGAAAGCCTCATCATTTATCTTTCTGATGAAAAAAATAAAAACCATGTATATTAAGCGCCTAATGCCAGTTTCTGTAACAAATATTGCCTGACATACGCAAAAAATGGCGCTTAAATAGGCCTGCTGTTCAGTAAGCTTTGTTTTCCGGTTCTTCGAAAGAGTGCAACATCGCAGTGTGCTACGGATGTGTTTAGCAAATTTGTATAAGCCTCTTAATCTTATTTCCAACACTAAACTCACATTTAGACCAGGCTGGGATACGATTAAATGTCAGATGTGCAACATTACCTGATGCACACCGGTAAGTACGCACGGGCTTCAGAGGACAGTGGACGTTCGGCAGTCGACATCCACGCAGACCCCAGTTGGTACGAAACGGGATAGCGTTATCTGTGAACTTCGATCCCAGTTTACGCTGCCTTGTCGTTTATCCCCGCTGTCTAGGGGGGGGGGGTCTAGTTACGCCGCGTAAACCGACCGGGCTGACTAGAGCGGAGCGATAAGATAAGGGATCCCCTCATGAAACCATGAGCGTGGAATCAGAATCGTGTGCTCAGTCGACGCCAGGCACGAGGTGAAGAGGTCTGGTTCTTAACAAAGTGAAACGGTGCTGGCTTATCCTGGTATTTCGCAAGGCTGGAGCAATGGTACGGCGCTGCTGTTCTGATCCGTATAAGTGCCATACATCTGATATAACTAAAGGTGTCCACCAGAGCTATTGTTTCGTTTCCGATAGTACGAAACATGATACGGCGATGGTTTACGCCTTCTAGAGGAAACTTATCCCAGAGATCCGTTCGCATGTCCCAAGTCTCAAAAAGGTGCGCTATTTCAGCGATGGGTGCGCTGCCCAATACAAGAATAGATATAACTTCTCTAACGTGTGTTGTCATGAGGTCGACTTTGGCATACCATGTGAGTGGCATTTCTTTGCGACATCGCACGAAAAGGGCGCATGCGATGGGATCGGCTGGACAGCGAAAAGGGCTGCGTATCAAGAGAGCCTGCGACGGCCTGCCTCCGATCCGATCACGACTGCGGAAGTTTTGTTCCTGTACCTTGATGTGAAATATGTCAGCTCTGTCAAGTTCGTCTTTGTCAGCTCTCAGGAAGTGAAAGAAGCAGCGTCTTATCTCCGACAGCGATTCTCGAGAGCAGTTACGATGAAAGGTACACAGCGGTTCCCCAGATTATCGCCCTCAGACCTCACGTCCATCGCGGTGCACGAACTCTCCAGCGACCCGGGACATGTCGTGAGGGTGAGCAAGAAGTGAAGTGCTATGAGAGAATGCTATCCCTCTGGACTGTACATGTGCAATGGTGCATACGTATGCACTATGCAATGAATAACAAAATCGCTCATTTGCCAACATATGTGTATGCGTGTGTGAGTAGGAAAAAGTATTAGGACTACAGGCGTAATTGGGCATCTCTGCCTGTGGTTTTTATGCTATTAATAAACGAAATAAACTAGTGCGTCACAATGCCATTGTCCTATGAATTATGTATATTTTTGGTGGTTTGGTGGTATACAAAGCATGTACAAAGTGTGACAAGTTCACATGTCTCAATATGTTTGTGAAATATAGTTCTGTTCAGTGAACTATGCAAGAAATGAGCATGTTTGTGTTTGATTTAATTACGTCGCCAATCTGATGATTTGCATAAACTGCATCTCCTCGCTGTATCGCCGGACTATTAACCCAGAATACAGCGTCAAGATTTGATCTCTCTTGCGTTTATGCAGCGAATTTGCGGTCATAGTGTTCACGCCTAGCTTTCTGAAGCGGACACGAACTTAGGAAAATGGCAACCATTCATCCCCTATGCGTAATATCTTTAAACGATGTTTGCTGTTGGCTATATCAGCCATGCTTAGTCAAAATATGTCTGCGCTGGATATGAGAAGCAAGTGACTTAGCAACATATGTAAAATGTCTCGGTACCATACTTGGTATTGTACGCTTCAGAGGCACCGGCGAGACAAAGCTTGCTGAATAGCCAGCCAATTTAGGCGTCTTTTTTCGCATAGGTCAGTCAATATTTGTTACAGAAACTGGTATTAGGCGTCTAATATACATTATTTTTAGTTTGTCATCAGAAAGATAAATGATGAGGCTTTCGTTTAAAAAAAATTATTATATCAATATCGTTGTACTAGGGGTGACCACAGGTCACTTTACCCGAGGTCACGGGGTCATATTTTAAAAATATCCACAAAACCGAAAACTGACCCCAGGAATCGAACGACGAGCTCATTGCGATTCCAACGGTATATAATTTGTATAATTTATATCTACATTACACTAAGATATCGGCTCTCGAAGTTTGACCTTCAGTGCGAACTTAGAAAAACGCCGCAGGATATAATTCGTGAACCGCTGCTCCGATTGAGCTGAAACGCTCAACAATCGTTTCAGGGCCTCAGATAACCATGTATACCAATTTTCATCAAAATCTGTGACATGAGGGTGTTAATTTTGAAAATTCGTGTTCGAGATATGGTGGACGGCACCAACTGTGGGACATGGAAATGTAAAATGTAATGAGGATGTAATGTAATGGGAAATGTAATGAAATCAGGACCGGTTTCGGCGTGCTTCTCACGCCTAAAATTAAGGATTTTTTGTGTGGTACAATTATCTAATTTATTGTTTGATTTAGTGTATTTTTGGTTCCTTAGGGAGGGACCTTGACTGCGCCTCAGAGACCCACATTGTTGCTTCTTTTCAATACCTTCACACTTCCTCAAAATGAGGCGTGAATGCCAGTGGAGACAATAAGTGCAAGATTTGGGAGCAGGTGAAGGACTGGCAACATGCCTGACCAGCTATGCCAAACACACAACATTCTGTGTGTTATATTTGTATTTCTTTTTGCTTAACCGTTGTCACCCCAGTCCAAGACAAAGTAACTGGCACCGCTGGAGCGGCCGCCACAACAGCTATCGCTGGGCTGTCTTTCTCGCCATCGCTGGAGCAACCGTAGCTGCTGGAGCAGCTGTGGTCAGGCCACTGGGATGGCTGTGCCCACTTGGGCGATCGTCACCGCTAGGACGACTGTGGCTGTTGGGGCGGTCGTGACCACAGGGGCGGCCGCCGCCGCTGAGGTAGCGATGGCTGACGTTCCCAATCCTCGGCAGCATTTATGGCACTCAAGGATATCTTTTCTATAGACTGACCCTCGGTATTCCTCGCACCCTTTCGCCAGTTCTCGAGGACTTACTTAGCTATCAGGGGGCCCCGATCCCTCAGGTGCTCATCCAAAAAGATGCAGTGCATGCAGTGACCATTTTATATCATCAGGAGCCCTCTCCGGTTGTTAGGGGTCCTCTCCGATCCTTGTCTTTCTAACTTCAAGGGTTAGCTTCGACCAGCAATATATTGCAATAGCAATTGCAATTAGACAAGGGCTAGCCTTCAGTATTCCTCACAACCATCGTTAGCCTTAGATCTCACGGGCTCTGTTAGCCCTGCAGGCTTTTCAAGCTGCTAGGGGCCCTTATTGACATAAAGTCATACAGTGTTCCGACTTAATAAGAACCACAAGGACCCATCCAGGTAAGGTCTGCAAAGGGAATATACCAAAAGCCTGGACAAAGACACTCATCACCTCAATCGACACGACATCCCAAATTCCAAAGAAACCATCCACCAACATCAAACACATCCATCCATACCTGTCTACCTTGCCTATCCAGCCCTATACATTCGATCCCGCGTAACACATGTGGATCGAGTGCCCTACCAATAATTTTCGAACTCCATCAACGTCTGCTTAAAGGGCCTGTGCCGTGCACTCCTACTTAGCATAAATGTCACCTCATCCACCACTATTTAGAACTCAAAAACAAGATTTCCAGCCTAGAATATCATCTACAAACATTTGACTTAAGACGTATTATCACTTAACTGTCCTACACCTCGACTTATCTAACCTGAATTGATGACCCCTGTGTGATACTCTAAATACAAGGGCATCACTCAGATTTTCTTGACTTCCTTGCTCTTATTCCTCACACTACTATTAATGATTTCCAACATTCTGATTGCCGTGTTCCTAGCTGAGATTCATTGTCTTCTGCTTTAAGGTCATTTGAAACTAACACACCTAAGTCTCTTCACCTCTCACCTTCAAACCCCAGATGCAACACCTTACACTTTTCACAGTTGAAAGACATCTGCCATTGATCAGCCCACGTTTTAGGTCCGTGTGTGTGTATGTGAGTTTGGCCAGCCTGCCTTAGGTCCGTGTGGCACTCCAAGTCTTATTTAATATTACTAGATTGATCTTAGCCACTCCTTACTACTCCTACCAGCTTGATGTCATCAGCAAATTTGAACAATTTATTCCTCAGCTGTACCTCAAAGTTATTCACAACGATGATATTCAGTTATCCCATACCCTCTCCTACTTTTCTCCTCCTGCGTCGGCAGGAGGAGAACACTCCTGCGTCAGTGTTTTCATTCTGATATGGTGGCCTATGCCACATTCCTAAATCTTGTTTCATTCTCCAGAATGATATCTAACCACAAAGATTACACCCTTTCACTATGTACCCTATCCTCTACGGTATGACATTTCATTACTTTCCTCACATTCAAGAGTATCCCACCTCCTATCCTTGCTTCCCTTGTCTATCTGCCTATCCCCATCCCTATCTCCCTATTGTCTGCCTTCCCTCCCCTATCCTACCCTTCCCAGTTATCGACAGCTCTTGTAGTTTCAAGAACACTGGCCATCAGTATTCCTCACAGTAATCGCCAGCCAACAGTGAACTTCTTTAATCTCTCATGGTACTACCTTGTTCATCCATTAGAGGCCGCTCTCAACCTAAGAAGAATTCCAGTCTAGTCCTCTCTGAATCTCTGAGATCCTCTTCATTCCCCAGGGCTGAGGGTCTCTGCTTGATGTGATGTGCCCCTGCTTTTATTGGCCCATCACAATCATCAATAGTCCTGTCAAGCTCTCATCTCGTGGGAATTGCAGCTGAAATGGACCCTCACTAGTCCTCTTCAGCTCCTCGGAGTCCTGTTCATCCCTCAATGGACCTTTCGAACCCAAAGAGGCTCCCAGCCCTTTCTGGCCCTCAGGCACTCTGTTTATTCTTCAGCTATTAGGGGCCCATTCCGGCTGAGACTACTCCTCTTTCCAGCTAGCATGGGCATTCCAGCTCTCGGGCGGGCCCTCTCTTGTCTTCACGGCCCTTGTTAGCCTTCAGGATCTTTAGGTCTCAGGGGCCCCTTCTACACAAGCTGTTAGATGCGTTTTAATTTTTCCTCGGTAGTATATTTCTGCAGGGCCGGGTCGGACCCTGCACGTCCGGCCCGGGGGCTCCTTTTGTCGGCTCCAGGAACTGAGCCTGTCATGGCTCAGGACACACTCCGTCCGGCCGGAATCCCCTCTTTCAAAAGTTTCGGTCTCCTCTATCACGCAAGGGGCTCCCCATACGATTTCGATCCCCATCATCCCAGGGGCATTCATACCGGCTCTAGGCCCTCCCGCGGCTATGGGTCCTCTCCGTCAGGGCACGTGCCCTCCTTAGCGACCCCGGGCCTCCTCTGTCAGGCCGGAGGCTCTCTTTCAAATGCTTCAACCCCTTCCCTCAGGCCAGGGATCTTTGTGCAGCATGGGCCCCATCCGTCGGCCCAAGGGCCCATTCTGACGGCCAGGGATCCTCTCTGGTAACCAGGGCCTCTCCGTCGTCTCAGGGACCCTCTTTGACGATTCAGAGATATTCCTAGCAAGCCGGAGGCCCCTTTTCAAACGTTTGGGCCCTGTCCATAAGGCCAAGGGTCCTTTCTTCGGCTTGGACCCCGCTATCAGCCCAGGGACTCTCATATTGGCTGGAAGCCCTCTCTGTCAGCCCGAGGGCTCTTCCAAGCATCCGGTGCCCCTTCGTCGATCCAAAAGCTCTCCACGTTAGCGCAGCCAAGGGCCCTCAACATCTCCCCGAGGGCACTCTCCGTTGATTTGGGGTTTTCTTCATCGGGCTGGGGCCATTTCCGACAGCCCGGGCACCTTTCGTCGGTCCAGGGGCCCTTCACGTTGGCCCAGGGGGTTCTTGCGAGCCCCTGCACCGACGTCTTGGTGGACCCTTGCGGTCCCCACAAGGCGGTCGCCTAGGGGGGGGGGGGGCTCCGACCCTCCAGGGGGCGGCTACCCCCTTCACCTCCTCCCCTTGGCTACGCCACTGACGGCAGTACGCCGGTTAAAGGCTTCCAACTGACCTTGGTCGACTGTGAGCTACCTGTGTTGATCTGGGTATCCTGTGCTGTGGCATGTTAGTTCAACATTACTTTGTGCATAATCGATACTAAAAAGAAAATTGGATTAGGAGTTAGGTATGGGTATAAATTGATTATGCTGTCAATCACCCAACAAATTATCTCTCGGATCTCTTCGGATAGATTTCGACATGGTAATCATTCCATATGCCTCGCCAATTAATGTTCGGCAATGTTACATTCCGGTAGCCTTTTGAATGACTTCACGTGACCCTTTGCAAGTCTAAAAAATAGTACGTTAATCACAAAGGTTCCTTCTTCTTGTATTGGGAGTGACGACTTTACTGTTCGGTGTGCAAGACGTTGATGCACCTTTCTCTTCAACATGGCTTTTAATTTCTGTCTGAAAACAAATACCAAATAGTCCATATCCATGTGCGACCCTATTATTTGGGATATATTTGAAGAGACACCAGAAACGAATGCGTTCTCCATGTTCAGATAGCGAACATTCGCATGAGAAACATGATGTTTACCCCATTGTTCGATCTGGATGATGCATATTTTTGCCTACCATCAGGAAACAAGAGGTCTGGTAGTAGCATCTCATCGGCCTTTGTTGATCTAACCCCGCGCCAGGAACACTCCCTCTGTGAGATGCTGTCAGTAACCTTAGACAGTTGTTTTACGGAGGCCTTGCTACGCTTCCCGGGCATGGTGATCTCTGATCACATCTCTTGTTCGAATGTACTTCTCCATGTATGTTGCGACATTAGATGGCTCCTCGATGCTCATGCCCATGCCCATGCCCATGCCCATGCCCATGCCTATGCCCTCCCTATGCCCTCCACCCATGTCCATGCCTTCTGCAGAGATGTGATGCGTGTCTGGTTATTGATTAAGTTTCTGATGGCAGTCAACATGATTTTGTATCACAATGTCTGCTATTTCACTTGCTTAACTTCATACGAATTAAATAACACCGTAGCTTGTTCGACGATGCGCTCTACTAGTGCTAATGGAATCGCCGCCCAAAAAGGTGAAATTGCAAATAAGTAAATGTCTTGTGGTCTTTTGATGGAGATATGTAGGTCTTCATACCTACGTACCTGGTTCTTCATTTTCCTTCTAATACGTGTTGAAGATTAGCGATAAACTATGCCCATATAAGACACATAAAATGTACTCCTTTTCAATTTTATTTTGCGTAATCCACCGCTCACGACAAAGTAACCGGAATTGCTCCTCCCCTGCCCCGCCTACCGACCGACTACAATAA
This sequence comes from Ashinkailepas kermadecensis, assembly GCA_034440615.1. Taxonomy (NCBI): domain Eukaryota; kingdom Metazoa; phylum Arthropoda; class Thecostraca; family Neolepadidae; genus Ashinkailepas; species Ashinkailepas kermadecensis. Next base: position 208,894 of record JAOTOM010004970.1, read on the forward strand.
CCTTAGTTAACACTAACAATGTGCAATAAAGTTGAGGCATCATCAGCTAAGAGATTGAGGACAGATATACATTCAAGCATTCAAGGCATACAAGCATTCACACAAGTAAAAGCACCCAATATCAGAGCAAATACAAAATACATAATACAATGGTGAAAGTAGTCATGCCCAAAGGAAGCATATGGGTTCATTCCCAAAAGAAAGAAGCTTAAAACTCAAATCAGTTTGCTGAGAACAATATGGCAATGGGAATTTCCGGTCCAATGTTCATGTATTCTGTTTTCGTTCCTTCCGCGAATCCATCCGGCTAAGTGCGAGCTTGTTGTCGATGGATTGCGGAAGAAGCCATGGTCATTGGCTATTCCATAGGCATACCTATTTCCGATGCACATGCACACTCCCATGGTTACACACACATAGGTTCACATGCATGCGAAGCACACACACGCATGCACTCGCACTCGGGTCGCTCACAACCTAGCCATGTATGCCCGACGTGCCTGCACTGATACACATAGAAAGCATATGCAGGCATGCATTGACATGCATGTACATCAAACATGCCCGACTCGTTTATAGTCACTCGTTATTCGTATATATTGGTCTGGTTGCAAGAATTATGCATTTTCATTTCTAGAAAATCAACGAAATAGTAGCCAGCAACTTCTACATAGTGCGGAATGATATCTGCAATCATGATTGTTCATTTATCAGGCTCGAATGCATGTTCGATAGTTTTACGATAGCTTCCAACTAGCGGAAAAGGTGACTGGTGCGAAAAAAGCGGCTGTAAATACACCGCCCCATGCAAAAAAGGCAACAATCACAACCATTAGCGGAACGAGGTATGCTTCGACGTATATCTTGGCATCGGCAAATGGATGGCAACTTGGACGTGGACGATCGGTCAAAGGTGGCCGTCTGGTCGCGTCGCCGATCGATGGTGGGACTGCGGGCGTCGGGAGTCAGCCGTTCAATCCGGCGCCCTGCCGGATGTGGAGCGGCTACTGCCAGGCAGACCTGCCTGCCAGACAGTGGCGCTACCGCTCACCTATATGTATCCGTGTGATTTATTGGAGCAACTTTTCCGATGTTGCACAAGCTGCTGTTGGCTGATATTTGGAGACAAAGGAACTGGAGAAATGTTTTTGAGCTGCCATCATTTCTTGGCCGAGATTGACAAACCTACGAAATATTTTTTTTTGTAGGAAATATAAGCTGTATGTTTTATGTATGTGTAAGTTCATCTTGTGGAGTTACAGCCCGCATTCGGTAAATATGGGCACAAATGATCCAAGACGGGTACGAGCGGCCTCAGGTCCAAATAAAACAACAACAAACGGATTAACAGCATGTGATAAATAGACGTAGTCATTACTCAGTCTAGTCCGATTTCCTGTACTAGCATGACAGGTCATCAGAGCAATGAGACATCGCAAATCCATAAAACTAGCCTCCTGCCGGATATCACTCAGATTATCGAAGAGATTTCGAGATAGAAAGAAGCGCAATGTCGTTCTTGGCTGGGCATTTTCATTGAGTAATTACCATGAGGCGAGTCAATGCGTGATGAATGGCTTGAGCTAGAAGTATGCCAAAAAGAAACAGATTTAAGGTTATCCATCAAACACGTAATATCTAACATATTGAGCCTTAAAATCACCAAATGCCAGTCGTACGAAGCATGCTACGAGTGCTCATAATTACGCTATAGTGCCGCAGAGTATGCTAAAGGCTGTGCACGACCAATGTCTGCATCTATCTGGAATTATCTGGAGAAAACACATTTGGATGAGATCTGGAGAGGCGCGCAGATGTCGGAATTTCATGAAATGAAGACCCAGCTGATGGCTGCAGTGTGTTGGAAAATGTGTCGAATGTGGCATTGAAATTCTGGAATTAAACTGTGTGCATATACATTAAATTGTCGAACATACCGAGCGCTTGGAAATCGTCTCCAAACCGGTTATACAGTTCCTTGGGATTACCGCCGAATGTCGTACCAGGAGTGCATGTCTGTCAGGACGTAGGTAAAGTCCAGGATGCCGTGGGTAATCAGATGCGAAGTAATCATGGGTGTCACTCCGCATATGCTAAGGAGGGCCACTGCCCCCATTGATCATTGTGGCCCCCTCAATCATCGATTTCCCACCCCCACCTCCACCCCACCCACACCCAATCAGGCTTAAGCTTAACCATTGAGCCTATGGGCGCATACTAGATGGAAATGGTTTTCGAGGCAGTGAAAAGGTCATTCCGCCCCCCCCACCCCACCCGCCCCCTTCAACCACGTTAATAAATAAAAAAGTGACGCACATATAATTAATGCACAGGCAGGACAGCAGTTCATCAGTATTGGTTCCCATGCCACTGCTTATCGAGCTTCTACTGAATTACTGTAATACTTCGATGCTCAAATTTGCGCTAAGCCTACCCGACTCAGCCATGCATAGGTTAATGTAGGCTTGGTGGCTAGTCGGAGAGTACTCCTTGAATAAACACTGATCAAGCTCGGTCCGCTGTTCCCTGAGAGTATATTTGTATTACTAATATCACCGGCTGTGCTTTGACTGCACTGTTGATGGAATTGCGCTATTTAGGCGTCAGCTAGTTGCAATCTGAACGTTTGTCGTTACACCTGGGTGGTATAGCCGCGACACGGTTTTGATAGCAAGATGGGAGATGGCTTTCAAATCTGCGATGGGTTGCAGATGGATTACTTTTGGGTGTTGGTGTTGAACTGTGCAAACGTACAGATGGGCGTCGATTGAACCTTGAGGTCGCTGGTGCGCTAAGTCGCTGGCTTGAACCTTGAGGTCGCTGGTGCGCCAGGCTCTTCAGTGGCCTGCGGACGACTGTGCAATCCACTCTCCCTCCCATCTGAGTTCACCACAATTGCGCCCGAACCGTTGCCTGGCGTCACGTCCAGTACCGTCAAATGAAAGCCGAAGATAACTTGTGAAACCAAATAATGTCCCATATCATGCTGGGCTCTTGGATTCACACTGTTAGCGAATGGTAAAAGTCCACCAAGTTCGCAAAAGTTCACTCATAGTCGAGAAGGTCGCAGAGACCGTGCTGGTCACTGGCCGAGGTCGAGCGCACATGCTCTGCGGTCGGTTGGGCCTGCTTGTTCCTGCCGTATAAGCTACTCCTCTCCCGGATGCCCGGCTGTGTTCGGCCTCTACCTCCCAGTGTCGTCACCTCGTCACTGGGAGGCTGGCGACCGGCGAGTCAGCCCTGAGCTGTGCAATGAGCTGACCAGCGCCGGCTGCAGGTGCGCACTGCAGACAGTCGCGGGTGCTTACTGACCCGCGCCGGCTGCAGGTGCGCACTGCAGACAGTCGCGGGTGCTTACTGACCAGCGCCGGCTGCAGGTGCGCACTGCAGACAGTCGCGGGTGCTTACTGACCCGCGCCGGCTGCAGGTGCGCACTGCAGACAGTCGCGGGTGCTTACTGACCAGCGCCGGCTGCGGGTGCGCACTGCAGACAGTCGCGGGTGCTTACTGACCCGCGCCGGCTGCAGGTGCGCACTGCGGACAGTCGCGGGTGCTTACTGACCAGCGCCGGCTGCAGTGGCACTGCAGACAGTCGCGGGTGCTTACTGACCCGCGCCGGCTGCAGGTGCGCACTGCAGACAGTCGCGGGTGCTTCTGACCCGCGCCGGCTGCAGGTGCGCACTGCAGACAGTCGCGGGTGCTTACTGACCAGCGCCGGTGGGTGGCACTGCAGACAGTGCGGGTGCTTACTGACCCGCGCCGGCTGCAGGTGCGCACTGCAGACAGTGCGGGTGCTTACTGACCGCGCCGGCTGCAGGTGCGCACTGCAGACAGTCGCGGGTGCTTACTGACCCGCGCCGGCTGCAGGTGCGCACTGCAGACAGTCGCGGGTGCTTACTGACCCGCGCCGGCTGCAGGTGCGCACTGCAGACAGTCGCCGGGTGCTTACTGACGGCACCGGGCCCGGGCAGTCCCACTGTTGCCTGTTGTCACAACGCACAACGCACAACGCACTCCGTGTTCGCCGTCAGACTGCCGAGTAGACGACATCCTGTCTGACGGGAATCCGGCTGACAGACAATGCTCTACCATGCCGGGAGACAATCCGCCGCCTGTCGAGGACTGGGAGACAGTGTGCGCGCCTGGTGATTACTGGGAGACGATGTGCCGCCTACCGAGGACTGGGGAACAGCGTGTCGAATATCGTAGAGGCTGAAGCCGCCACCATTAGCCGGGTTGGCTTCAGTGTTGAGTGCAGGGTTGTGTAGTTCGACAGGTCATTGTGGTGAACTTTAAACTAAGATGGCGTGCCACAATATCGTTGAGTGATATCACGGTCGCCAGGCTCGTGAGTGTCGCCCTTGGCTCTAAATTATTAATACAGTCGATCCGTTCTCCGCGTGCCACCTTGTGTTGTGTTAATTCCATCATCGAAGCCATTGCTCTTCCTGTTGTGCTTTTTCGAATAATTTTGCAAATCAGCCGGTGTCTGATGCAATTCAGTCAAAGGATTGTTGATCAGTGGAATAGTCTGCCGGTTGATGTTGTGGGGAGTCCCTCATTGAATGTATTTCAAAATAGGGTGGACAACTGCTTCAGGTTGCAAAATCTTATTTTTGAGTTCTAAGGGGTGGTGGATGGGATGATATCTATGCTGAGTGGGTGTGCATCGTGCAGGGCCCTTTAGGTGGGTGTTGATGGATCCTGAAAATTATTTTTGATCATGCTGATAAAGTGAGTAGTACACTAGCTATATAGGGTATATTATACTACTAGTATTATATTATACTACATAGGGTGTACCTAGCAGTGGATTCAGCACCGACCTCCGGGTATGTGATACTGATGAGATTGGCTATGGTAGCACAATGGGGCATGATTGGAGGAGTTTGGAATTGTTGAGGAGTGTGATATGCAACATCAGGTGAATGGTGCTAGGTAGGCTGGGATATATAGTTCCCTTGGAGCTTGGGAAAATGGATTGATTGGGATGTGAGCATGTACTTTTCTGGTATATTTTCCAGATAGGCTTGATCCAGATGGACCCCTGTTGCTATTTAGCCTGAACACTTTATGACTTTATGACTTGATACATTTTTTGAAGTTATAAGTTTTCACACATTTGGCAAAGTTAGCATACCTAATATAGGGTTTAATTGCTCAAGTGCGCCTGCTATGCCCGCCAGACGCCAAAGCTCAGCATAAAGGTTATTCGCAAAAAGCTGAAAATTTACTGAATTACATGCAGAATGTTCTTCAGGAACACGCCAGTATTTTCCTTTGATCCTTTTTAATGCTTCCGAGGGAAGCACTCTCTGTTCGGTTAGCATCGAAAGCCGAATCCCAATGACTTCACATACGCGACTTTTCTCCAGCCGAATGGTTCCCATGGCGGCTGCGGGGATGACACCTCTGCTTATATGCATGTCATGCGCCTGATATTTCTGCGTGGACTGGAAATGAAATCAATTGCTAGCAATGCAATATTAGATTCTGTTGTAGTTGTAAGAGAGGAGGCTGGAGTCTGTCCAAATTGGATCATGGGTCGATGCACGAAGGGGTACGTGTGGAACGTATAGCTTGCTGTAGCCGCCCATATCTGTGCAATGAATATTCAGTAGTGTTTTTGTTTTCGCGGAGTGTCATACTGTCCGAACATTATCAGTTTGTACCTGTGGTTTCTTTGCATAATTATATAATGGTAGCTGAATGTTCAGTCGGCTGTTCTACTGTGCGAAGTACTTGTAATGTGTTCTTTCCTCTCCCGATAAAACTACTTTAGCAAATTTTGCTCATCGTTGACCAATAATGTAAGCGAAAGCACCGTCACTTCGATATCTACCTACTTATGGCATCCACGACTTAGGCTTAGGTCATGATATTATGATTGGGACTGGTACAAGTCACACACAGCAGTGTCATCAGGAATTTCACGGGCTAAGAAGAGCCGAAGCATAGCAACAGGCAAAACGTTTGAAGCGTATGTAGATGCTCCCATGGAAGTACGCTTACAGGTTAAAGGAACCTTGACCCCTCCACCTCTCTGGCAACGCCTCTGAATTCAGACGATGACTGCCGTAAAATATACACAGCATTGAACAAAGTTCATTCGCGTGTTTATTCTGCAGGTCGACTAAATTTGCCGCACAGTGCCATGGACGACAACTTGCCTGCTGACACTATTAAAGCCGATTTGTTCCAAAAGAACCCGGTTCAGAAAAAAGTAGTTGAAAAATGCGACTTTCTAAAGCTGACGTGTTGTCTGTGTTCCCTGGTGGGTTTCCTGGAAGGGGAGTATCCAAGTATTCACTTGGAAATTAACGGCTCTAATTTGTTAGCGTGTCCCTGGCGTGTTCGTTGGAAATCAGCCTGATTGAACGCTTCGTCTGTCCAGGATAGGCAGTGTGGCTCTCTCACGCTTGCGACAAATGTCAGCTGAATTAGACTCCCATAGTATCATTCATGATAATGAAGGTGATACAGCTGATAGGGCGAAGAGCCTATCTTCACTTGTGCTGTCCAAGTCCGGCATAGACATCCTTGCCAAAAGGAACAATTCCGCTGTAAAGCAGTACGCATAAAAAACCCGCTTTTGGAAGTGGAAGGGTCAGTTGAGCGGTTTGCACATGCCAAGAGATGGAGAGATGGACTTGATCGGTGCTCAGTCCTGCGACAACTCCGGCATCAGCTGCAACCGGCTGCCAGCTGATGGAGCCGACCTCCGACAGCCAGCAGTAGGGGTCAACTGATCCCGACCGAGACCACCTCCAACGGCCAGCAGTAGAGGTCAACTGATCCAGACCAAGACCAGCTCCGACAGCCAGCAGTAGAGGTCAACTGATCCCGACCGAGACCAGCTCCGACAGCCAGCAGTAGGGGTCAACTGATCCCGACCGAGACCACCTCCGACAGCCAGCAGTAGAGGTCAACTGATCCCGACCGAGACCACCTCCGACAGCCAGCAGTAGAGGTCAACTGATCCCGACCGAGACCACCTCCGACAGCCAGCAGTAGAAGTCAACTGATCTCGACCGAGACCACCTCCGACAGCCAGCAGTAGAAGTCAACTGATCTCGACCGAGACCACCTCCGACAGCCAGCAGTAGAGGTCAACTGATCCCGACCGAGACCACCTCCGACAGCCAGCAGTAGAGGTCAACTGATCCCGACCGAGACCACCTCCGACAGCCAGCAGTAGGGGTCAACTGATCCCGACCGAGACCACCTCCGACAGCCAGCAGTTGAGATCAACTGATCCCGCCCAGGTGACGTGTGTTGCAGACAGCACCACGGAGTCGTCAACGCCTGCTCACACTGGACCGAGACCAGCTCCGACAGTCGGAGAGCCACAGGCTCAGCGGAGAGCATTCAACAGCAGTTACTACCGCCCCCCCCCCCCCCCGCCCCCCTGCCACCGGGACACAGCCGTTCGTTCCGATTCCCGGATTTGGACAAGGCACTTCCGCTACCAACTAACAGCCAGATGGAAAGGCAACTCAGGCAGGTGAAAAGAGACCTCCTGTGGACACATAAACAGCATTGGACAGGTGGTGACAATATCAGTGGCAGCAGGCAGCAGCGTTTAAGGAGTTCACATGTTCGGATTGTATCATTGTGCAAATGTGTGGCAAGCGTAAAGGGTGTGTCATTATGAATAAGGTTGACAACCCACAAAAATCCACAGACCATCGTACTACGTCATGCAGATACCTGCGAAAAGTCGGTACAAATCCAGTCCCAAAGATGGAGGCTGAAACCAAGCGTACGCTCAAAAGTGTTGCAAAATACAAGATACTGGATAAGATGATTCAGGATCTGACACCCAACCATAGCCGAACGCCACTTGTCTGCGGTTTTCCCAAACAACACAAATCTAGCGTCCGAGCTCCGTCCAGCCGTGCCAGTATCTGGTCGCCTCACATAAAACGTCATGTCTGGTTGAGCGCATACTTAGATTTATCTCAACCCAATCATGGAACACTGGATATTTTCAAAGCGGAGTGTCTGAATACAAAGATCAGCATTTCACAAGAAGGCACAATTTTGTTTGTCATAGATGTAGTGCATCTGTGCGGTAGCATGCTCATCCATGAAGCGGTAGAAGCTATATGGGCTACATGAAAATGTTAACGATATACGTTGATTTGGCTTGACACGAAGCTATATTTGCAGACTTTTGGACAAGTGTTTGCATGGTAACGACAGCTTCGGAAGGGACTACTGCACACTCAAGAATAAGGGAGCGCAACGAGAGGCCCGTGTGCTCCGCCGGCGGCCATATACCGTCAGGAACAAGGGAGTGCAACGGGAAGCCCGGGTGCCCCGCCGGCGGCCATGTACCGTCAGGAACAAGGGAGTGCAACGGGAAGCCCGGGTGCCCCGCCGGCGGTCATATACCGTCAGGAACAAGGGAGTGCAACGGGAAGCCCGTGTGCCCCGCCGGCGGCCATATACCGTCAGGAACAAGGGAGTGCAACGGGAAGCCCGTGTGCCCCGCCGGCGGCCATATACCGTCAAGAACAAGGGAGTGCAACGGGAAGCCCGTGTGCCCCCGGCGGCCATATACCGTCAGGAACAAGGGGGGAACGGAAGCCCGTGTGCCCCGCCGGCAGCCATATACCGTCAAGAACAAGGGAGTGCAACGGGAAGCCCGTGTGCCCCGCCGGCGGCCATATACCGTCAGGAACAAGGGAGTGCAACGGGAAGCCCGGGTGCCCCGCCGGCGGCCATATACCGTCAGGAACAAGGGAGTGCAACGGGAAGCCCGTGTGCCCCGCCGGCGGCCATATACTGTCAGAAACAAAGGAGTGCAACGGGAAGCCCGGGTGCCCCGCCGGCGGCCACCATTTTCCTGCACATGTTTGAGACGCAAACATTTAACCAGACGCCGAAGAAACCAGACTTCGCGGCGATGTACATAGATAATTATGCTGGCATTTGGACCACGGTGAAGCGATACTTTTATCCTTTTCGAGTATCTCAGTTCATTGCATCCCATGCTCAAATTAAGTGGATTATTCCGGACAGGAGATATCAGTGGCCTTTCTGGGGTTGCTGTTGACGGTTGGAACGATCGATGGCCAGTCTCCCTTGAAGACAGAATATATATAACCCAGGAACTCTGGCATTGTGCCCCACTACAAGTCGGTACATCCCTCCAATGCAAAGCATATGGTCCGAAAGCAGTTTCAGAGGACTCTTCCCTATCGTGGAATACCGCTAGAATGGAGAGGAACATTTATCAAGTTGGAAACTTCTCGTGAGCAATGGTTATCAAGCTAGCTAATGCAAGCTAATTTGTAGACTTTTGGAGACGGACAAAAAGCAAAAAGTGTGGGCATAGACAACGGATTATCCACTCTACCGTGTGTGGACAAGAAACTTGTGTGCAGGATAAGGAGGGTCGTACATAAGTCTGGATTAAATATGAAAATGCATTGGCGTTATGACAGGGAGCTAAAGCGATTGCTGGTGAGTGTGTCTACTGCCCCGCTGCAGTATTCTGCAGGGAGAGATTGCTGGTGAGTGTGTTTATTGCCCCGTCGCAATGTTCTGCAAGTCCTGCAACTGTTGTAAATGCGACCTTACAGGTGGATGTACAGCGAAAAACCTGGTTTACATGATTCGATGCAAAATTGTGCAAGCCAGACTGCGGCCTATGCTGGGGAGATGATGCGTCCAGTTGCTCTGCATTTCAATAAACACGGCAGGGACATACTTTTAACAAAACCGAGGGAAATATTTTAGGCGACCACCATCTTGGGCCACCACAGGAATGATATGCTGAGTACAACGATATCCCTCTAAGGAAGTTTTTCTAAGCATTTCCCGACCACAACACCTGCATTCAGGTCTGGGCAGTCTAACACCCCCTCCGTCTGGCTACATTGACCACAGTTTTTGCACTATACTTGTCACACTATTCTACTAACAAGTAAGAATAGGAGTGTAATTTTGCAGTTCGCCAAAAAATATTTGCATAGCAAGAGCTGCGTGTTGCATGTCTGTCAAAACATCTGCCAATATGAATATAGCTCCTGAAGGACGTAAGAAAGTACATCCTCGTCAAAAACAAACAATCGACTGATACTTCACGTTCCTACCGGGAACACTGAGGTGACGCCTTATGTGTACCGGCCGCTTTACGGCGCACTACGATGCATTTGGTCAGCGGATCTAACGCATCGTACCGCATATGTCAGAAGCTTTTTTTCCAGCACCCCATGGCATGGACTTCGTCACCCGCTGGGGTGCTGGCACCGCAGGTTAAGAAACCTCGCTCTAGAGGCTAATATAATCTGTCAAACGTTAGATCATCCTGACCATAAAATTGCGGAGTCGATTGAGACAGGACGGGAATGATGCATGGAAGGAATAACAATTTGATACCGTGGCCGGATCTGTAGTGAGGACTGTTGTGAGTGCTCCAGAGGCTGATATCATCTGTCAAGCGCGAGGTCATTCTGACCGTACAATTTCAGAGTGGATTGAGATAAGAGAAAAATGATTCAGGAACATAACAATAATTTGACATCGTGGTCAGTTCTATAGTGAGGTATATAGTGAATGTCCCAGAGGCTGAAAGCATCTGTCAAACGCGAGGTCATCCTGTCCATACAATTTCGGAGTCGATTGAGATAAGAGAGGAATGATTCCCGGAAGAAATAGCAAGTCGACGTCGTGGCAGGTTCTGTAATGCGTGATTACAGTGCGCTGCATAATAACCTGTTTTGTCAATTTGAAGCAAGCAATAGCGAATAACCATTTTGTTCAAGCGTATATCAACTTGGTCACTTCTGTCGTCAGTGATCACCGGACGAGCCTTGACTTCATACTGGCAGTTCCAGTGTATGGTGCCGAGAGGCGCTGGACGAGCCTTAACAGTATACTGGCAGTACCAGTATATGGTGCCTTGAGGCGCTGGACGAGCCTTAACATTTTGCTGGCAGTACCAGAATATGGTGCATAGAGGTGCTGGACGAGCCTTGGCTTTATACTGGCAGTTCCAGTATATGGTGCCTAGAGGCGCTGAACGAGCCTTAACAGTATACTGGCAGTACCAGTATATGGCGCCTAGAGGCGCTGGACGAGCCTTGGCAGTATGCTGACAGTACCAGTATATGGTGCCTAGAGGCGCTGGACGAGGCTTAGCATTATGCTGGCAGTACCAGTATATGGTGCATAGAGGCGCTCGACGAGCCTTGGCTTCATACTGGCAGTACCAATATATGGCGCCTGGAGGCGCTGGACGAGCCATGATTTCATACCGGCAGTGTCAATACATAGTGCCTTGAGGCGCTGGACGAGCATTGACAGAATACTGGCAGGACCAGCATATGGCGCCTGTAGGCACTGGACGAGCCTTGACAGCACACTGACAGTACCAGTATATGGTGCCCAGAGGCGCTGGGCGAACCTTGACATTATACTGGCAGTATGGTGCCTAGAGTCGCTGGACGAGCGACGGCCTGTGTTAATTATGTCGTATTACGGGAGGGGGCGTGGTCAAGCCGACCCCCACCCTCACCATGTGCTTTTTTGGGGATCTAGCATGAAAGCGTGTGAATCGACTTTAATAAATGGTATAGCTAGGCTGAACTTAAGTTGACCTACTCTAAAAATGTCAGGTACCAGGCGGGTCCGGTCGCTGATTAGTGGTATTATTTTTGTTTTGAGAAGCTCGCAGCCCATATTTGGTCACGTTATGCAGTAACTGAGGATAGTCTCACCATAATCTAACCTTCAAAAAGAAAAACTTAGACCATGGACCAGGGCCATCGACTTTACGTCACTAAATTTTGAAATACAATGAGTTCAATTTGAAGCCAAGATGGTACAACCACAACTTGACCTTGAACTTTACCCCTTTCCGGATGTTAGTGAATATTGCTTCAATGGCATCAGGAAGTACTTGACGGGCAGCATACACATGGCGGTGTTCTCCGGGCCCAAAACGGACTCCGGCTATCACCCAGTTCATTCTGAATTGCTAAGCCTGAAACACCGATCGTCATACCGGATCTCAAACCCACAACCCGTGGGAGCAAATAAGCTGAATCTTCCTGTGACCTGGCGATAACTATGTGCATGCAAATGAGCTGACTCGGCCTGCGACCTGGTGATAGCTATGTGCATGCAAGTGAGCTGACTCGTCCTGCGACCTGGCGGGAACGATGTTCATGCATCCTATTTTGCATCTTGGCACATTTTTGGAAGATTTTTGTTCGCCTATATCCCTTCAGGTATACAATTTATTGGCATAACAATTATTGTCGAATATCGGTGACATGACCTATTCGACCCGACGTAGCACTTCAGCTATGCAGCCCACCGGTATCAGTAAACATTTTCTAGCCATGAATTGAACGAACTCTATTGCAATTCGAATTATTGCTCTACCGCGCTCAGTTCCGAAGATCATATAGGAGAGTCAGCTGCACCCAGTCGAACAGCGCGCCCCCAGAACTTCCGTAATGCTACGGTTAAAGAGCAGTGCAGTCGAATATCCTCGTATATCAGTCGTAGTCGCATTGACTTGGTTGTTTATTTAGCCACGCTCCTTCAAGCATATGCGCAGAGCCAAGATGATTTCAGATGCGACACACTCCATAAATTGCATTACCTAAGGCAGACATAAAAGCACTATTCCTCCCTTAATCTGAACTCGAGACTCCAGCGCTGTATAACCTACGCAGTTGATGCGCCCCTAAACCCCAATAACAACTCGAGACTCCAGAACACAAGTCAAGACGCTACCGCTGTCACTCGCGACGGATGGAAGTGCCAGCTGTAGTGCTAGGTGTATGGGAAGCTGAGTGTATGGGGAGTGGTGTAGGAGTGCCAGCTGTGGTGCGAGGTGTATCGGAAGCTGAGTGTATGGGGAGAGGTGTAGGAGTGCCAGCTGTAGTGCTAGGTGTATGGGAAGCTGAGTGTATGGGGAGTGGTGTAGGAGTGCCAGCTGTGGTGCGAGGTGTATGGGAAGCTGAGTGTATGGGGAGAGGTGTAGGAGTGCCAGCTGTAGTGCTAGGTGTATGGGAAGCTGAGTGTATGGGGAGAGGTGTAGGAGTGCCAGCTGTAGTGCTAGGTGTATGGGAAGCTGAGTGTATGGGGAGTGGTGTAGGAGTGCCAGCTGTGGTGCGAGGTGTATCGGAAGCTGCTGTATGGGAAGAGGTGTAGGAGTGCCAGTTGTGGTGCGAGGTGTATGGGAAGCTGAGTGTATGGGGAGAGGTGTAGAAGTGTCAGCTGTGGTGCGAGGTGTATCGGAAGCTGCTGTATGGGAAGAGGTGTAGGAGTGCCAGCTGTGGTGCGAGGTATATCAAAAGCTGCTAGTAAGGCGGAAATGGCGCCGCGAACACCTTTCTCTGCAAACCGATTGCGAGTACTTCCGGATACATATTGTGATGAACGTCGGTAAATGTCTCCTAAGATTTTTCGCGGATAGCTTCCGAACCGCTCAACGGAACCCAGTGAAATTTGCAATAGCCTCTGGGGCGATTTTTTTCAGAACTCTTGGTAAGATTGTGTTTGCTAGGTTATTTCAGGTCACGGAACTATGACGTTATAAAGCACCTCCAAACACCTGGAACAACTCCGACTATTTTGTAACG
>JAOTOM010004970.1:225000-252500 GCA_034440615.1 Ashinkailepas kermadecensis
CTGACCCTGGCGGGTTCTATAGCACCTTTCTGGCCGAAGAGGTATTTTGTGGAATTTTGCCACTAAACTCGAATTCAGAGCCTATTTTTACAGGGACATAAACAAATTAGAAAATCGAGGCACTTAACCCGAGCCCAGCTGAGTGGGAGGGGTGGTAGGTTTAGAGAACACCATAAGATTTATCGGCGATAGCAAAAGAAAGCGAATAGCCGCAGCTATGTATTATTATCTTTTAAAGTACATTTTGTCAGAATTCTTGCTGGGGTGGTTCAATGAACCAGGGTCGTATTGCCTTAGCAGAGCTTGTTGTGTGAACTCTGGCCCCAACACCCGATCCATGAATTCCAGTTCAACGCAAAATTTTCACCGAGGGTTTAGCGTGTTGTCAATGCACCGACACGGCCGCCCCGGTAGCTCGTCCCCGCCTTATTGGACCAGCTGCCAACTGACTCTCCCAGCTGGGGGCTAAATGCGGACGCGTGAAGTGACTCGAACCCTGCATTGCCAAGACAAGGGAGATCAGGGAAGGCCAGCGCCCTAACCAACTGATCTACCGAAGCGAAAGATATAGCCAGTCGAAATGGCTCCTAATTCTCCATTGCAACCACCAATGAGCAATTTTTCCCCGGGAGCGCCTGGCATATATCAGAATCACAGACCGAATTATGCTAACTGTCTCTTGCATAAGATATCACGATCTAAATAACTGATCAGGACACGTGGGAGTCGTGGGGATGAGGGGGAGGAGGAGCAATTACGTGACAGAGGGTAACATGTTTATTTCATCAGAAGACATTTCGTTGCTCCCTCACATATCCCTAAATTGTCAGAAGGTGCAAAATTCCATCAACTTTGGGTTACAACAATCTCCGAGGTTCTTTGACAGGTTCGTAATGCTATATGTACACATACCCATGCCTTAGAGGTGAAGATAGATACCGAGATGGAGATGGAGATTGATAGGAATCCAAGATAACTAACCGTTTCGTGGCATTTTCTGAAAGCACAACCCCGCCATGTCCTGTTGAGAGAGTCCCGATCGCGTGGAGAATTCCAATTGGCTCCGACGTGCAGTGGCGCAGTGCGTAGCGGAACTCAGCCTCCGTCAGCTGTCGTTTCCCAGTAGTGGCCTTTCAAGGCAGTGGCGCTGCACTCTGTATTCTCATACAAAGGTGACGGATAGATAAAGTTGACTGGACCGTGGACGGCATTGAATGAAGTATGTATCGCCAGAGCTGCCGCGACCAGGGAAGCAAAAACCTGCCAACTGGCCAGCCAGCGTGTGTTTCAGGGAAAGGCGTAACGAATGTTGCGCTTGGTGGCGAACGACAGTAAAATGGTGGGCCATATAGAACGGGTTCGTTTTCCACACGTCTCCCACGACACTTCTACCACGCTACCGGATCGATGGTCGCTGGTTCTGCACCAGTACGTCCCGCAGCAAGAACTCGCCAACTCTGTCACGGCGCCGTTCTAACCGTCCCCGGGAGTTGGAAAGGCTGGCGGGTGATCGGTGTGACAAGCATGACGGTCTTTGGAATGCCGCAACCATTTCCTCAGCACCAGAGGAAGCCACCAGACCACGCTTGGCAACGGCGTCAATGCCCGTACAGTCCTATTATCCTCTTGACTGAAAACGCAAATACAGGTACAAGATTTCACCGCCATAGGTGCCAGGAGCTCCTGAAAGTATGGTGGGACCGGCATGGCGGTACCCTGTCAGTGTTTTTGGCAGTCTGACAACTTTTTACTCCTTTGACCGAGACACTGACTCGGGTGCTGGCATAACGTTACTGCCGGGCTACATCGGAATCATACGTAACTGCAGGGCTGCACGTTTTACCGGGAATTTTGTGGGATCGTGAAATGTTTACTGCAAATATGTTCAAGTGCCAAGAATGTCTACTCACTGGATAAATATTACAGTAACAATATTGCATTTTGCCACTGGCAAGATGACACCCTGTTCGCATAGAAACATCATGATTTGCATCACCTAGTAATGTTGCCTGGTGCTGACGCATCGCAATTTAGCGTGGATGTAATGATGGAACGTACTTGCAAACACGATGCTTGCTACACGAAGCTCCGTCTTTTCATTCGCTCCTGAAAAAAAAATGATTGCAAGCAGTCGCAGATCCAGAAGCATGTCATTTCGTTTGGTACTCCACATTAACAACCTCCAATTTAGTAACGCCTGGTATCTTGATAAGGGCAGGGTAAACGGATTATATATAATTTAGCGTCCGCAATAAAACCCACCGACAATAAGCCACTTTTGATGTGAGTAATTTATGTATGTTTGCTTCTAAATATGTCACATTGATGAGAGTGCGGCTCCCACCAGGCCTCCCCGGCCCCCTGGATCTGCCGACGATTTCAAACAAAGCTTCACAATGATCTAGCCATGCCGGCCCAGATGGGACAAATGCGGTGTCTACATGTTCCAGAGTGTTCGATTTGGGCCTTGGCCACTGAGTTAACCTCGGTCAGCCATGAGTGAATGGCCGATCAGTCAAGTGTGACAGTTGTGGTGGGGCGGTTGTGACAGTTGTAGTGGGGCGGTTGTGACAGTTGCAGCGGCGCGGTTGTGACAGTTGCAGTGTCATATAAATTTTGTCGGCACCTGAGAATATTTGAGAGCCGCCATGTGTTCCTTAAGGCGGATGCTTTTTGGTCCGCCGGTTTCTCCAATATAGGGGGCACCGCACTGGCAGGAAGTTTTGTATACAACTCCCTTACAGTTTTGTGTAGGAATTGGGTCATTGGGCCTCGAGAGTAAGCTCTTCGGGGTGGGTTTTGAACCGCGTACAAAACGTCGTTGTGCTTAGCCAGGGTAACTTATCCGCTCGCTAACTCCGTTTGTGTATGGGATGCTAATACTCCTAAGTTTATCTTTTTTGGTAGCAGGTTGCTGGGCTGTGGGGCTGCATGGTCAGGATGCTGGACGACAGACTGCTGGTTCAAACCGAGAGACTGCCCCTGGACCCTGAGTTACTGCTGGATTATGGGTGGCTGCTGGGCCAAAGTGTGCCTCTTTACCACGTGTAGCTGCTGGGCATCAGATTATTGCTGAACCATGGACTGCTGCTGGAACACGGGTGGCTGCTGGATCACAGGCTGCTGCTGGAATGCCGGTGGCTGCTGGAACTTAGACTGCTGCTGCTCTACAGGTTGCTGTCGGGCATCCATTTGCTGATGAGCCGCCGAGAAACTCTGCTGGTTTGCGGTGGCGGCCGTTGTTTTCGACATGGCTCGGCCGATAAAGGCGCTTGGGCATCCGTTATCCCGCAACACCTGCTGGATGTGTTGCTTCTCCGAGATCTTCACCTCCTCGCTGTTACAAATTATGTGGTCACAAGGTCGAGAACGTGTCGATCAGTTTCTTCGGCATTTCAAAAGTGGTTCGGCCAGTATTTAGTTTAATTTGGAGGTGGAGCAGGGCGGAAAATTCCCCTTCCTTGACGTGGAAGTATCCAGATTTGGAGAAGATCTCAAGACCTCAATTTTCAGGAAACCCATTTGGTCGTGCGTGTATCTGTAATACAACTCCCACCACGCCGTCAGCATGAAGTCCGCAACCATCCAATATCTGACTCGCCGAGTCATCGCAATCTGTAATAGCGAGGAGGCCAAGATCTCGGACAAACAACACATAAAGCAGGTGTTGCGGGACAACGGATGCCCAAACGCTTTTATCGGCCGAGCCATGTCGAAAACAACAGTCGCCACCGCAAACCAGCAGATTTCCTCTGCGGCCCAGCAGCAAATGGACGCCCGGCGCAGCCTGTGGTGCAGCAGCAGTCTGAGGTCCAGCAGTCACCCGTGTTCCAGCAGCAGCCTGTGATCCAGCAGTCACCCGTGTTCCAGCAGTATCCCATAGCTCAGCAACAATCTGATGTCCAGCAGCTATACGTGGTCAAGAGGCATCCTGTGGTCCAGCAGCCACCCATGATCCAGCAGCAACTCAACGTCCAGAGGCGCTCTCTGCGTTTAAACCAGCAATCTGTCGTCCAGCATTCTGCCGCTACAACCCAGCAGCCTGACCCTGTAGTCCGGCGGCCTGTTCCTACAGCCCAACAACCTGCTACAAAAAAAAAGAGAAGCTTAGGTATATTTGCATCCCATACACCAAGGGAGCTAGCGAGCGGATAGGTCGCAGCCTGGCTAAGCACAACATACATGTTGCCGACGACCCAAAACCCACCCTAAGGAGCTTACTCTCGCGGCCTAAGGACCTAATTCCGTCACAAAACTGCAAGGGAGTTGCATACAAAACTTGCTGCCAGTGCGGTGCCTCCTATATTGGAGAAACCGGCTGACCAAAAAGTGTCCGCCTGAAGAAACACGTGGCGGCTCTCAAATATGGACGTGGCGACACCTCCCCACTAGCCGAGCATTGGCTCAGGTGCCGACAAGATCTATATCCCTCCCAGGTGACTACACTAGCTGTAGGAAAACAGTGGTATCGCAGCGTGGTGAGGGAGGCGATCGAAATCAGGATGAGCGACCCTTCACTCACCCAGAGTGTTGGGAGGTATAAATTGAACCCAATATGAGACTCTGTTCTGCCAAGGAATGCCAGAAGCTACTTCTAACACTGAGTTCAGCCCAGTTAAGTATTTAGGTGTAATTGTGTACAGTCCCGTTGTGTTGGGTGTGATGAGGAAGTCATGACGCCGTTGTGGGTGCTGTAGAGCTGTGAAGAAGCGGTGTGCTCACCGGGGAACTTTGTAGAGCTGTGGGTATTATTGTCGGTATTCTCTCATCTGGACTGTGTTGCTGTTCCTTCTATCACTGGCAGCGGACCACCTATATGTTTTTTTTTAATTCACGGGACTGACTTGTTAGCTGGATTTTATCATTTGTCTCACTTAGTTCATTGCCATCTAGAAAACCTGTCAATAAATGTCGAAGTACTTGCTAAAATATTTTCCGATTTACCCAGAGTGGGTTCGGTGAATTAAGCATTGTAATCATCAAGAGTATTTGCCCACCGTATATGTAACTTAAGATTGTTGACGATTATCACCAGTGTGCCAGAAATGACGTGATTAATTTGGATCTTCTCGCATGGTTTTTGTTTATGCCGGCCTCATTAGCAGTGAGAAGGAAAGAGGACGGCGTTTATGAATACATATATCTCCACCGTTTCACAATTTTTAAAATGAGACTTGTGAAACCAGTAATGCAAAATGCTTCATTTCCGTTCATATTACCAGCGTTGCATTGCATTGAGAACAATATCATAAACAACCAAAAGGAGAGAGAGAATTAACTTTCTCTGAAGCATGAACAGAGCATGGACGCAATCCAATAATTCGCCACTATTCGTCTTACATTTCAGCAGTCATACACCGACGGTAAGCAAACTGTGGTGGCTTGGGAGGACTGGTAATGCCATTTAAAATTCATAATGCAGAAAATAAATTTTGATTTTCACCTCGGCAGGTGTGGACACATCAGGATTCGAGATACAATATCGTGATGACACCAACAAGATGACGCCATGCTTTTCCCTACTCGCGACACAGGACAATTATGGGAGTAGCGTCGAGAACAGGGCTTGATGAGCGGGAAGATATAATGAAGAAGCAAAGTAAAATTAATGAAAAATAACGTTGAAATACTAACTTAACAAAATGAAGATGGATAAAATGGAGATGGATAGTCGGATAGTCGTAAGATCGTAAGATGGATAGTCTTAGTTAAAAGAGCTAACACAGGTTCCAAAATGAATATTTCATAAGGCGATAATCTTATGTGCAAATTAATTGATTCAGTGTGATTCACTTCGGTGAATGAGTCGATTAAATGTGATTCATTTCATTTCGCAACCACATTGAGTCAGTCGACTTACCCTTTTCACCCAATATATGAGGATAGTAAATTCATTGATCCGATTCACCATGAATCACTGGCAACTCCGATAGTTACATTGGAGAACACCGCCACGGAGTGTGAACGCATGCTAATTAGCATTCCATTATGTGTATTTTGTATTTGCGAGATTTAACAAACCGATTCCATAAAATGGTTAATATTTGGTTTGTGTCAGAATACAGTCAGATACATTTCACAAACATGAGCAAAAATGAAAGCGGCAAGACAACAGTATACAGGGGAAAACCGAACACGTGAAGTCAATTTATAAGACGTTGTTCAGCATCGCGACGAACTCGCCCCGTGTCCGAGAAGCGGAAGTGGCCGGCGGCAGTAGGTTCCAGGCCGAGGCTGCCCGGAAGGAGAAGGTTCTACGTGACATGCTGAGGCGGAAAGGCGGTGGCTCCAGTGCCCCAGCCACCGTCGCACGAGTGGAGCGCCGGGAGACATCCGACCGCCGGCGGATGTCGCCGACCCCGGCGATATCCGACCGCCGGCGATGCAGAGAACGGATCGCCTCGGGGGCTCGCGGATCATTCAGGGCTTTGAACACGGCGATGTTGTCGCGGTGGGTGATGAGGTCACGGACACTGCGCCAGCCCAGCGTTGCCACTGTCGGCGAGATATGATCACGACGACGAGCCCCTACGACGTTCCTAGCCCCGAAATTGATCGCCTTCTGCACTCGTCCAAGGTGACATTGGGCAGCCCCGCCCCATACAGTGAGGCAGTATAGGATGTATGGAAAGACGTGAGACTGAATTAGGAGTTTGCGTGCTTCGGTGTGAGATGGTGACGGATATTGTGGAGACAGAACAAGGTGGAGTTGCACTTTTTGACAACGTGGGATATGTGCTCCTCCCAGGATAGGGTGCGGTCAATGATGACTCCCAGCATCATCACGAATGGCGAGGGGTTAGGACGTGACTGCCAATGTTGAGTTGGTAGGATGTGGCTTTTTTAGGGATTGGTCGTGCCGACAAGCAGTAGGGTAGTTTTAGAATGTGGTGAGGCATGTGGCGAGTTTTGTCCTGGTATGACTCAGATGTATACGCGATACCTGAACCCAGCTCTATATCTCGCATAAGACTGACACAAAGCATAACACAGATTAGGTGCCGAGATCGGAGAAGTGTTTGCAGGAGAGGTGCAGGGAAATATCTTCTGAATAAAGACATCACACCGACAGTCTAGCAGAAAACATACGCAAACGTATATGGAATTTCAGTACCTTATGGTGAAAGTTGTTTTGTTTTAGACCAAACGACTGGATAGGTACCAGCAGTTACAAGTGTTACGGTCGGCGCCATACTGGGTCGTCACCCTGGTCAATAAATTTCCGTCGCCAGCGTAAAATTTATCCAGCCTTCTGCCACGCCTGTAGTTACGAGAATGGAATCACATGTTTAGAGATCCAGCCTATTGGAGTGATTTAATTGTCCATATTCGTTCTTGTCCGGTGCAGAAAGTGCCCGTGTAGCAGTTATGCGATCCCTCTCTTGTATAGAGCACTCAGCTGAGCTGACCACAAACAGCTTACCTGAGCGTCCCTCTGCTGAGACTGAGAAGAGAGCTCCCGCCACCGTCAGCAGCACACGATGAAGCATCACGCGCTGCTGGTGCGCGTTCATGCCTGTCGCACAGCATAGGTCAACGGTCAAGACATGAGGACAAAATAAGCACACACACACACACACCCAAAGTGCTGGTTCGCTGGATTCCAGCACTAGTGGCGCATGGCCATTGAATGGTCAAACTCTGATGGAAAAGTAGTGTGTGCATGTTGGGGTGATGAGTAGAAGAAAAAAAATGTGGGCCTCATCCGGACCAGGACAATTTCGCATTTAGGAACAAAAAGTTAACTCCATTGCGGGAGTGGGTACGAAATGCTCTCCCACCCCTGTGTTTTTGTGTTTGTAGCTCGTGAACGTTTGGATCGATTTTCCTGAAGCCTGGTAACCTTTCCTAACCACTCTGTCTACATAGGGTGCCGATTTTCTCTTTCTACGTTGCTCAGAGGCAGCTCCAAGACCGAATTGTCGGATGTATGCTCAGAAAATGTCCTGGTCTTGTCACACCGCAGCATGCATATTTTCTACAGTCTCTAAATTCGAAAATATTCGCCCGTTCGTAACCAAACTCAGCAGCCACTGTTGAAAAACTGTTGTCTAAATGACTTGAGAGGCTGTAGTGTTTATGCTTACCAGAGGCGCGTCCAGGATAGGTAAGCAATGGGGCAAATGGTTTACGACCTGCACACAATGTGTGGTACTTAAAGACAATAGAGCCGCATGAGCGATGATGTGGTGGTTATTGGTTTTACGACACGTCGACCGTTGAGTCATGTAGCGCCGCCAATCTCTTACGCCGATTGATTGCGGGCGAAGAGTAGCGACAGGTGAGGCTCGAACCCACAATCTTTCGATTGTGAGACAGGCAACTTACCCCTAGACTACTCGTCCCCATGAACGATGATGAGAGATACGAGTACGTTTTAGACAATTTCGAAAGTACCCTTTGTTCAAGAGCGGCTCCAGGCGATTCTTGTGGAGAGGAAGACAAAGGAGGACAATTGCCTTTTCCTTCAATTTGCTTGACTCATTACCAGGGCACCAAGCAGCATCTTTCATATGGTTATTGAGCAGAACATCTGAAAGCTTAGAACTTGCACACTTATCGGGGGTCGGATGCGGGGCGGGTGAGATTGAGGGTTTAGTATGGTTTTGCTGGCGCCTTTTATTACTGAAATATAGATTCGTTATTATTGCATGTGCGTGAGAACATTTGGGATAATTTCTGGATGCCGGGTGAAATATTTTGATCAGAATTGGCTCCAGACAGGCTGCACGGAGGCATGCCTTTACCGAAGCGTGTCCATTCACGCGTGTTTCATCAGCACGTCGACAATAATTGCTACCAGACAAAAAGTGGTGAGGTAATTTTTTTAAACATTCTTTTGAAGTGTATTCAGTGATGCGTCTGATTGCATAAAGGAAACTTTAACATCTTTGAAACGTTCTTGGTGCATGTCTTGCCAAGGGTGGCACTAGAGGAAGGCTTTCGGGAGGAAAGCTTTTCCCCGGTTAATGTTTAGAACTTGGCTAGCTTAGTCCACGTTGATATCAAAATGTGAGGACAACCCTCATCGTGGTGTCCGTGACTCGGATTATGATGGTATGGTGTGAGGAAAATGGTAATTCCGAAAGGTCACAAATCAGGGCTATGCTTGTCATAAATAGAGCATCATATCGTTATTTAATATCCTTATGTCATGAATAGAATCATGAGATGTCGGATGACATGAATATTTGGCATCAAATTGTCGTCCTTTTCTATTCGCTGATTCTGTCATTGTGAAAGTGTGCTATTTAACTATATATCTGGGAACATGTTTTTTGCTCCGGACAGTATTACGCTTAAAATTGGAGGTATCAATCTAACCATAACAAGTAAACCCTCAAATGATTCCCCAATTGTACACAACCTGGACACGCCTATGATTTTTTAACTTCATTTGTTCTCACGTATGCTGAAAGATCGTATCATTGGCTATTGAATGGTGCAAGCTATGAGATAATCGGTTGCGAAATATATAAATGGGGGCTGGGATATGTCTTAGTTTTCCTCCGTTTGTGTTCCCTGTATTGGAGCCTCTGTCTCAATTTCCATCAGTTACGGAAAGTACATTTACAAAAATGTGCATTATGTCGCAAGGAATCGATTGCCGTTTTTCGCGAGAACTTCGGCCAGTTAGGTTTCGAGATCACAAGAGGGCACCATGTGCCCCTTCCCCCACCCTTCTAACTACTCTGCGTCCCACCCGAGCACCGCAGCAAGAAAATGGGCCCATTTGAAAACATAGTGGTCGAAATCCGAGAATGTTGAATGGGATGGGTGGGAGCCCTCCAAATCCGTTTCCCTTCCCCTGATGCAAATCCTATGTAGCCACTATCTCTCCGTCAAGTTAATGGAGTATGCAGTTCGTATATCAGCACAGACAGTGAATATCATTCGTCGAAAGCAATCACAGTACAGTTTCGTTCATAGTTTGGCTACCGTGCAGCGTACGTAACATGTTCCTCGTCGGGTTCCCAAGGCACACCAACTGTGTCTGGTCCTATTGAGCATGCAGTCGTCCGCATTGAGCACAATTTTGGGCATACACTGCACTTCGCTATGCCATCTCTGATGCATTGATTTCCTCTTGAAAGCCGTCAATTGCCACTGGACATCCGGTGTTAAAAACTCTTACTGTTGCTGTTGGATACTGATCTTAGTTTCCCAGAAGTACACATGAGTGGTGCCAAGGGCACAGATGATATGCCTTCTCGATAACTAAAACGCTATTGGCGTTGCCAGAAAGTTGTCTCATTCAACTTCCTGCCACAACCACAATGCTAACGTTTTGCTAGAGACTTCGATTTATGCAATGTCTGTGGCCGTTTTTTGTGCTGTTACTAGTGTTATTGTGAGTCACGTCGCCATTTACCTCGAACTGAGATTGAGCATGAAAACAACATCAGCTGGAGCAGGCAACCTCCACTGTTGCCTGCTGCAACTGAATCGAACAATTTCCAATTAGAACTTGAGTTTTCGAAGTTCTCTGAATGCCAGAGTGCAGCATGTCCCGGCCTGCATTTGTGAAACTTGACCTGAAAGCCGCAGCGAATTGCGTCCAAGAGGAACACAACTTGGTACAGATTACAGGTCAATTGCTATCTATTCAAGTATCCAAGTGGTGTAGGACCATGTACTGAAGCAGCCTTAAACACACATGAATACACATGAATGTACATGACTACGCTTGAATGCACATGAATACGCTTGAATAATTGAGTATTCCTTAAATCGACAACAAAGGGAAGAGGGAGAGGAAAGGGAGAGAGGAGAAAAGGTATCATCGAAAGTCTCCTCTCCTGGGTGACATAATACCACACGCGTTGTTGGGTTCAGAAGTCGATGTTCGTTCATAGTATTTCGGTAACACCAAGGTGAATGCTGAACAGCAGAAGCGCCGAAGAATATGGCCACCGCAACAACACACTAAAATATGGTATGTCTGTGTTGTAAGCTCGACCTTGACCGCCGCCGTGACAGGTCACGCAGGAGCGCTGCTCCGCTAGGAAGGTATGAGGCAGCGAGCCACCAAAGATTTCGAGTGTTTAAGAAACGCCGAAAGTGACACAGGAGGATTGGACAGCGGTAGTGGCGAGAGATACTGCAGCACCTACATCCATGGATGAAACTAATTGGAAGACAGGGGCCTCGGTAGCTCAGTTGGTAGAGCGTCGGGCTCTTGATCGCAAGATTGTGGGTTCGAATCTCACCACCGACGGCATTACCGAGTCCACCCGCGACCAATCGGCGTGAGAGGTTGGCGACGCTACATGACCTAGCGGTTGAATGCGTCGTAAAAGAACCCAAGGTTCTTCTAATTGGAAGACAAAATGGATTGACTTAGCGATGAAGAACTGAAGAAGGTGATCCAGGAGCAATCAAAGCGACAGTTGTTAAAGAGATGGCAGCCAAGGGTAGTGAAATGGTAACTTTAAAGGAAGACCTTTAACAACGAAACGAGTGCATCAACGAATTAGAGCAATATTCACGCCGTATATGCCTGAATATAAGTGGCATTTAGAGAGAGAAAGCACGCCGTAGAGAAAGCACGCGAGTTTATGGACAATATTGTGATCGATGTGGCCAAGATGGCAGGTGTCACAATCACAGACGCCGCCACAGACCGCAGCCACAGACTCTGCTAAAGCAGAGATGGCAAAACTCTTGTCCGTTTCGTCAGATTCAGTAAGCGCCAGGAGCTGTATGACGTCCGTCGGGAACTTATTAAGTCGCGAAGAGTCCGTGGCTCGGCCATTACAGCGGACGCAGTGAGAAACATTTTTATAACTGGCAATCTAACACGTGAAAATCAGCATGCTCTTTACGTCGCCCCACAAATGAAGAAGGAAGGGAAACTTCACTCGGCGTGGTCGGACGTAGGCAGAATGAAAATTCGCCTACACGAAGGAGCGTCAACAAAGATAATACGATCCATAAACGACCTGTACACGGTGACCGCCCCTGAACGCGTAGCTCCTGCCGCTACCGGTGCCCAAGCTGATCCGGCTACGGACGGATACAGGCTGGTCACCAGAGCCCGGGGCTCGAGTCGGGGTGCGCGCTGATTGCAGCATTAAGAAGTGCAGTCGTACTGCTCCCTGTGTGCACCGCTGCGGAGTCTGCGGCTGATCCCCGCTACAGCTCGGCCTGGCGGCGCCTGTCTGTCCGCCGGCCTGTCACGTTATAAGTCATGGAATGTGTGACAGGTCACGGGGTGTCGGTCCGGCCTTGTAGTCAGTTGAACTGGGTGCCGCATTCAAACCGTTATCCAGCCGGCAGTAAGCCAATATTGCAGAAATATGAATAAAGCATCTCTTGACTTTTGTTCTGGTTATACAACATCAGTGTTGAGCTAATGCAAGATTGGGAGCTCAACAGAATAGCAGAATACACCATAATATATCCGTGCTATCTTACCTCAAGCATGTGTTCACGAGGTAGGTAGGGAACTTCATAACGACAACCATCACACAGTACCTGCAAATCACGCATCATCGTTAAAAAATAGTTCTTCCCGGCTACTGGACGTCTCTGGAACAGTCTAAGCGAAAGCACACGTTGTCTCCCCACTTCTCCTTAAAAAAGTGATTACGCAGCAGTTGGGTATGCCCAGTCCATCAACATTCTACTCCTTTGGATCCAATAAATGGAACTCCCTCCACACCAGACTTCGGGTTGGTATATCTCATCTAAACTCAAATATATTTTGAATTTAAAAATGTGCTTAATGTAACGAAGTTCGGGGACGAGTGGTCTAGGGGTAAGATGCTCGTCTCACAATCGAAAGGTTGTGGGTTCGAGTCTCACCTGTCGCTACTCTTCGCCCGCGACCAATCGGCGTGAGAGATTGGCGACGCTACATGACTCAACGGTCGACGTGTCGTAAAACCAATAACCAACCAATGTAACGAAGTTCTTTTCTCCCCAGCGCTCATCAGACATATTGCGCATGTCTGGGGCATACGTCTTTGGGCTACGTGAATAGTTATATGGACCTCGATGTTGGCGATAAACCCCGGGTATATGTTCAATGGCTCTGTACTTCGATCTCAGAGCTCTGATCCAAACATCTTGACAGGCACCACATAATCCAGCACGTATGTTTGTACAGTTAATCCAACAGATAAATGGCGACATTAATCATAGCTCCAATCATCCAAAAGTAATGTCAAAATTAATACCACAATAGCACCTTCCAACAACTGACAGCTTCAACCGCTCTTGACCGACACAAATTCACTAGGCCACCACACATCTTCATCTAGCTTGACAGTCACACATTCTCAGCCTCCCATCTCCCATCACAAGTCCAAATATTCATAGAGGCATCAAAGACAACAGACAATTCAGCTTACATACTGATAGGTCTTCATACGCACTACAACTCTCATCTCGTAAGCTTACATATTATCAGTCACACAGCGACTCTCAGGCAGAGTCCTCAGACGTACCTCAAGTACCGAAGTGGTGGGCCCTGGCGGCTGGCCGAGAGCGGCCAGCCGCCTTCGACGACTGTTCGGCCGCGAGTCCCAGTGACAAGTGAACGGGAGAGCCCTCGGCTCTCCACGAGCTAAACGTGACTGCCAACGCCCATGGCATCATGCCAGGGCACACGTCATGGTCACACGGCGGTTTACGCATTCCTGGGCAACAGCCCTGGACATCCGCCGACCGACAACAATGGCTCGCTCTCGGTGAACTTTACTGCACTTGCGGGTCGCGCCGTCTCTGACATCAGAGACATTCTCAGAGTCGTCTCTGGCAGCAATCAGAGCTCGACCGCTCGTGGGAACCACTGCTGACCTCGGCATAATTCGGCGGCACCGCACTGCAGCCTGGCGTCTGACACCAGAGCTGCTGAGCGCAGCTGCACACAGGCAGCCGGCATACCGGGGCGTCACAGCCCATCTGTCATCTGACATTCCAGACACATGAACATCCATCCAATCATTGATGTCCAATATTATATGTTACCATTACATTGATCAATCATAAGCACATACATGGACCATACGTACGTCTGTCCTCACGTACCTAACACCACACCTGGTATCACAGACACATTCAACATCATGCATACTTTACATCACAGATGCACTGACACCTAACATCACAGATTCACCTAACATCACAGACATATCTAATATTGGCCAATGGGCATGACATCTGTCATACCTGTCATCTCACTGTCATCTCACTGTCGTACTACTTTCATTCCCTCACAGCTATGCACACTGCACGTGTCCTGTCAGACAACTGTCATACTATTCATGTACTTACACACCGGCCCATTGGGTTCCCAGAATAGGTTTGTTAACATACATCACCCATGACGTCACATCACCCACTGGCATTCATACTCTGAAGACGGCGGCGGCCCTGTATCGAGGTCACGTCGTCAGACGGTGGCGGTACCCATCCCCTGGATATCTGTGCACCTGACCGGAAATTGGGGAGGGGGAGCAATAGCCGTTGGCATCGCCGGCGGTCGGCGGCAGTGCCGACTAAGCAGCTCGGCCGACCCGTGGTATGGCATCTGTCGGAAACTGTCGCGACATACAGTGGGGATGGTAGGGGCTAAATTTCTGAACTCAAAGGGTCTCACAACCCGCTTCGCTACAATAACTTGACTGTTCTGATGGCTGCCAAAAAGAAAATGTTCGGCACCTAATTTTTGTTCGAATCACGTTGGGCACCGGAATAAACTATTCAACAACATTCCATGCCACCTCCGCCAGAAATTTCCAGGATTCCAGCAACTAACCAATCTTCGTCGCCTGCTACATGGGACGGATTGAGCGATGGCGGCGGTAGGGTGGTGGCCTGCCATTGTGCTCACTTTTATTCGAAGCCCATTTGATCTAAACTCGCGTTGATATCAAATGACAATCGCCTAATGTCGCTCTAAATTGTGGTCGCGACCCATACTGGAGTGAGCGGTGACTTCACAGATAATCTGCGACGGCGGCGGTTAGGGATACTTTAGAAAATATTCCATTAATAAAGGTGTAAACACCTTTATCTTGTTATCCTGTTATCCTGTTACCTGTTATCTTTTATTCCAGTGTCATTCTAAATCTTCAGATAGATGTCATGATTTAAGCACCCAATGTTTGTGCACGACTCTGAGAAAATGTTTTAATAGATTCGTAATGCCTCGGTCACATATGATGCTGCCACCGCACGGTTCTGCGGTCTACGGTTTGTAGATGGAATTTTTACAAATCGTACGGTTTTCCGGGCTGCAGAAGTAGTGTTCACAAATGTTACGGGGTCCGCACGGCAATCGTAAGTCATGAAATCAAAATGCGTGAGGAGACCGCAAGGCGCTAGTTAACAAACCGCGAGGCGCCCTCACAGCGACCGCAAGGCAATCGCAAGGCGCCCGCACGGTTGTTGCGGTCGCCGCAAGGGCGCCGTGAGACCACCGCAAGGTCTCCTTGCGGCGCCCTTGCGGCGTCGTGATGGCCAGTCTGAGTCCAGGCGTCAGGGCAGGCCTGCTGTCATCGAGCCTTGGTCACAAATGGCTTGCGGCATGTTGGCGGCGGCCGTAAGTTCCCAAAATTGCCAAAACCGTGCGGTGGCCGCACGGTAGAATACGGTAGCCGTGAGGCAATCTCAAGTTTTTTTGCTCGTCGCAGGGGCTTACGATTTCTTTAATTTGACATTAAACTTTTTTTTCGGAAATCGCAAGGCCGTAGGCCGCAACCCCGCCGCATATAGCACCGCAAGGTCACTGTACGGTGACCGTGAGTTGACTTCCAGGTCACCTCATGGTTTTTACCCGGTCTGATGTGCCTAGAAAATCGTACGGCAGCCGCAACAGCCGTGAGGCCTCCTTACTGTCACCTCACGATGGTCTTGCTGCCTCCGTGAGATGGCCGCACGATGTTCTAAATATCGTACGGCGGCCGTGCAGTGACTTTAGGGTTGCCGTACGATGGCCCAACGGCAACCGTACAGTTGGCGGCCGCCGTACGATCATCTTTCTGAAGAGGTATATATATTGCCTGATGTGACACTAACCAGATCGTCAAGATGGCGTTGATTCCACCACAGAGACTGCGCCTGGCACACCTGAGATTACGACTGAGGCAGATCCACCGCCGGCAGGAAGAAATTATAGCAGCTATAGTAGTGTTAGAAGAAGAGCGGGCCCGTCAGGAGAGAAGAAGACGAGTGGTGTGGGTGAAGCCCTGGTTATTGCGGCGTTCCACCCTGGGACACTACGACACCCTGATGCAGGAACTCATGAGGGAGTCCCGGGGCATTTCAAGTCCTATCTGCGCATTGAGCCCGCCATGTTTCGTGAGATGCTGGACCGGCTACGTCCCAGAATTATGAAGAGCGATGACAGCAGGCCTGCCCTGGCGCCTGGACTCAGACGGGCATCATGTTGCGTTTTCTGGCGATGGGTGACTCGTACCACAGTCTGGCGTTCAATTTTCGTGTTGTCCATAACACTATCTCCATCCTGGTGCCCCAGGTGTACAGTGGCATTGCAGCCGAGTACAAAGATGAAGTCCTGGTGCTCACTTCGACCCATGACGTCTGGCGAGGAGTGGCAAGTGGCTTCTCCAGAAGATGGAACTACCACCATTGCTGCGGGGCAATAGACGGCAAATACGTTCCCATAAAGAAACCAAAAAAGTCCGGCACCGCATACTATAACTACAAAGGGTTCTTCTCCATTGTTCTCTTGGGGCTCGTCGAAGCGGACTACAAATTCCTGTGGGTGAACGTTGGCACGAGGGGATTCATATCTGATGCCGGTGTGTTCAACGAGTCCACTCTGGAACCCGCTCTTCATGAGGGAACCCTTGGCCTGCCTCCGCCTGACCGCCTACCCAATGACAACCAAGATACGCCGTACTTTATTGTGGGGGTGACGCTTTCCCTCAACGCAGATACCTCGTCAAGCCCTATTCCCACCGATACCTCGACCATGAAGAAAGAATCTTCAATTACCGTACACTCGTGGCAGGAGGGTGGTGGAGAACACCTTCGGATACTTGCCATGCGCTTCCGATGCCTGCTGATGCCGTTGCAGACCAAGCCCGAGAACGCTATTTTAATTACCAAGGCCTGTGTCATCCTACACCAGATTATGCGACTGAGATATACCAACCTTCAGAGTGCAGACCTAGACCAGGAAAGACACGACGGACAGATAATACCAGGTGCGTGGAGAGACCAAGCCATGATGCACGAAATGCAGATCGTCGGACGTGCTCCCCGTGAGACCCGTGAAGCTAAGCAACTCCGCACAGCACTCAAGTACTACTACTGTAGCGAAGCTGGCAGCATACCCTGACAAGAGGCAGCCCTGAACTACAACTACTGGCACTCCGAACGGTGTACTGTGATTGACTAGTGTTATGCTTTGTTTATATGGAGACAAAACAAATTTTTCGTGAAGATGTCTATATGTCATATGAATAAAGAGTTGCCCATGTCATATTAATAATGTTCTCCTTCTAAGAAATAGAGGTGCATATAATAAGAGAATAATTGTATAAATGAAATGGAACATATACAACTTTAATTTGTAAAGAATGAAAGTATAATATTACGAGCAATATTCATCATATAAAGTTCAAATTATGTAACATTACTTTATGTCTCGGTAAAGCCCAATGAAACAACTTATATGTTGCCAAAGGTGGAGCATAGCAAAGATACGTGCCTTGAAATGTAACTCATTTAGGTGAAAATGTCTCATAAAACTCATAAAACACAATGTCATAGAAAACTACAATGTCACTATTTCTAAATTGTCGGCGGCCGCAAGGGCGCCACAAGCAGACCTTGCGGTGGCCTCACGCCGCCCTTGCGGCGGCCGCAACAACCGAGAGGGCGCCTTGCGATTGTCTTGCGGTCGCCGTGAGGGCGCCTCGCGGTTTGTTAACACGCGCACTGGAGAGGGGGAGGTGGCGAAATCCGCCCACCCCTCAGGTTTTTCGTACATAACTCAAGATTTTACCGGTCGATATACGCCAGTTTTTTGCGTACCTGCTTCAAAATATCCGGCGCGTTTTTTAGAGCAAGAAAAACGGAATATTTTTTCTAGTTAGGGGCCGTTAAAGTCAAAACATTTCGTAGCGCCAGACCACAAAAATCGGCGCTGATGCGCTTCCCGCATATTGACAAAAGGGAAGTGTTCTTGGCAACACTAGCGACTTGTTTGATGTACATTGTTATGCTATATAGTTTCAAGGTCATGTTAGGTCACCGAGGTCAAGTCAGGTCAAGTTCATGACAGGTTAATGGAACCAAATTTGGTCAACTGGAATGTTGTCATAAATGCAAATGACTGTCATGCGATTGATGTCGCTTTGCATGTTACTCCCTACACATCCTGAAAACTACTGTTTGTCATTGTGTACCTAAGCGTTTCGATACTTTATTCATGTACTTCACTCCTTTCTTCGCGAAGCCGATTGCGCCAACCTGCCCGACGGAGCAGTCGGGTGGGCGGCCCCGTTCCGGTAACTGGAACAGGTGACTGACCTGATAAACTGCTGCTATATAGGTGACCTGAGGTCAAATTCCGTGTCTAGCATCTGTATTGCATCATTTGTAATGTCCAATACATCATTGATGCCCATTTTTGAGCACTTAAACACAATCACCGGGATCCATAACAATGACAAGCCAAGCCACGTAAAACAAGAAAATTAATTTTGACATATGTAATCTCATTTGACCTTGAAGATATTGACCTAAGGTCATGAAATTGGTACACAGTAGAGATCACTACCGTACCCATCCACCTTGCGAATTTCGTTACTCCAGCTTTAATAGGAGCCGAGATCTTATGGGGGGGCGGAATCCGCCCCCCCCCCCTCCAGTGCACGTAATTTCCAGAGGCCCTCCAGGGCGCGTCTTAACTAGCGCCCTGCGGTCTCCTCACGCATTTCGAATTCATGACTTATACGATTGCCGTGCGGAGCCCGTAACATTTGTGAACACTGCTTCCGCAGCCCGTAAAACCGTAAGATTTGTAAAAATCCCATCTACAAACAACAGACCGCAGAACCGTGCGGCGGCAGCAGCATATGTGACCGAGGCATAAGGAGGCCTCACGGTTGTTGCGGCTGCCGTAGGCGATTTTATAGGCACACCAGACCGGGTAAAAACCGTGAGGTGACCTTGAAGTCACCTCACAGCCACAGCACAGTGACCTTGCGGCGGGGTTACTACATGCGGCGGGGTTACGGCCTACGGCCTTGCGATTTCCGGAAAAAAGTTTAATGTCAAATTTAATAAATCGTAAGCCCCTGCGATGAGCAAAAAACCTTGAGATCGCCTCACGGCTACCGTATTCTACTGTGCGGGCACCGCACGGTTGTGGCAATTTTGGGGACATACGGCCGCCGCCAACACGCCGCAGTCCATTTGTGACCAAGGCATAAGACTGATGACAATAAGCAGCATGATGATGATGATGATGATGATGAAGGATGATCTTTTCGAGTAAATGTCACTTTTCAGCAGATCTGCATATCTGTTCTAATACGACCAGCGACTATGCTTTCCGGTGACAAACCTCCCATGGTTTACATTCCCGATAACGCACTAGCTTTTAACGATTGACAATCCATGTTGAACGTGGCACGCCTTGATTGGAGAAGCCTGTTGGTCTCCCGTTCTTGCAGCTGAGCAGGATGTGTTGGTTTTTGCTGTAGTTAGTATCATCCAGTTGGCATGACTTTAGCAGTGGTGTAGTTCGACCCGCCATCCGCCGTGGTCGGGGCACAGTGGTCGATTGGTTGGTGTGCTGTGTTACCACCACTACTACTGTTATCACCACCACCATGCTGTTCAGATGATGTGCTTCCCAGCTCCATCGCTGCTCAGATGATGCACTCCCTAGCTCTATTGCTGTTCAGATGATGTGCTCCCTAGCTCTATTGCTGCTCAGATGATATGCTCTCTAGCTCTATTGGTGCTCAGGTAATACGTTTTCCAGCTCGGTCACTGCTCAGATGATAATATGATCTCTAACTCGATATAAATTCATAGCTTGTTCTCCCTAGCTGAAGCATGGTGTACTATGCAGGTGAAACTGTTTTCAGTCGATGGTTGGTTAGTTGGGTGGTCAATGAGGGTTAGTGGTCAGATGAGCATGTTGTTCAGGTCATGTGTTCCTGGCTGCTCAAAGGTGCAATGGATTGCAAATAGTGAACACAAATGCATGGCCTGCACCATGTACGTATAGTAATAACAGCAAATATGGGCTGTGTGACATCTGACGTAATCTGTGGTGGCAGGAG
Source organism: Ashinkailepas kermadecensis (assembly GCA_034440615.1). Lineage (NCBI taxonomy): Eukaryota > Metazoa > Arthropoda > Thecostraca > Neolepadidae > Ashinkailepas > Ashinkailepas kermadecensis. The sequence continues at coordinate 245,277 of JAOTOM010004970.1, forward strand.
CGACAGATATTGACATCTTCATTTTCTTTGCCTTCCAAACGCTGATGTATTTTACTTGCATGGTTACTTCGGTAAACGGTCTCGATCTATGATACCATTCAGAGGCATCTCGCTTTTTTATAAGTGGAAATGTTTTCGGGGTGAACGTTAGCGTGAGCAGTGTGGTGACGGAATCTCTCATCATGTTTCGAGAAGCATCTCAAAACTGGGCAGATGGGAACGCCGTCATTTTATGCAAGTTTCAATGATAATAGCATTTGCTTTACCATAACAGAAATAGCATAGGCAACCCGAGGTGTCAGCCTCCAAAATCATGGATACACATTCCAATTCGGCCAATAGCGAAGTTCATAGTGCGGATATTAACACCAAGCTCACCATAATTGACGATTAAGCTAGATTGATCCTGATCACAGATTCCAAAATTGGACGATTCTAGTATGATATTTTTACTAGAATGACCTTGACCTGTTCCCCAGTTGTCTCCAATTTAGAGAGTTCCTCTGACCTTCGACTGTCCCTCAGGATTTCGTATCGATAGCCCTTTTCGTTGCTGAGATTTGGGATGCGGAATCTCCACTCCCACTGGTGCCCACCGTGCAGTAGAAACAGAGTCTTCACTGCCTGTTCCCAAATTAGACTGAAGAGGTGAAACTTCGTCCCTGCAGGTCGGGTGCCCAAAGGAAAGTTTGTGTGCTATGAGATGGAATAGCAAATATCCCGTTTCCTTTGTGTGTACGCTGATATCAATACACCAAATTGTTACTTCTGTTCCAGGTGAAAATAGCATCACATTATCGTACGAGGTCGCAGAGCAGCATGGTGAAACGATTGTTCATGTCATGATATGCCGCGTAACGATATCTGGAAGCTACTGCCGATTCCATAGGAATTTATTTTGGGTACGAATAGAACGGCACACCTGGTATCAATTCCTATGGCATAACAACAATATGCTAGTACCACGGTCTTCTTTTCGCATTTACAAACACCGCTGTCTGATAGGAAGCGTCACGCCCTTGGCTTCACAGCGGCGCCCTGAGCGCGGCAGTAACTCAGTTCCACGTGGTGGCACACACCGGACGGATGGCTCCTACTCGCGGCCCATTTATGTCTGTGTGGGGGGGGCGGGCAGGTGTTGGCGCCTCTGGTTTTGTTTGTGCTCCCGGCCGGCACCGGCGTGTGCGCAACCGCTCGGCGAGTGCAATTCGCCACCGCCGGCCCACGTGATAAATGCCGCCGATGTGGTATCTGCCTTGGTTGCCGGCGCACCGCGCTGCAAAACACCTCCGCGCCGCGCGCAAACATGCCGCTCAAATCCAATTAGACTTTTTCTTCATCAACTCTGCGCCTGTTGAAGAGGCCTTCCCGTTGGTGTTCGGCTGCGTAGGCTGGACCACTTTATGAAGGTTTTCTATGTGTGATGCATTATTTACGCCACCGTGTTACGCCATCTAATCAATTTAGCAGCAGTCGCTCCTATACTGCGTTGTGCAGTGGAGCATAGTGTTTTTTTCCGACATCAGGAAAGTCGTGTCAAATGGATAACGGCCGTACATTCTCGCATTAGCCTAACATGGTATCTCCGTTAGCACGCTTAGCATGATGTGATGACATGAGACATCCGGCTGTATATTAGACTCCGAACTGATCCTAGCTGACCTTTTGCTGTGGTTGGAAAATGTCCAGTATATTGCGTTTGCTTACCACAAGGGAAGGAAAATTTATCGACCTGTCTTTAGTGGATGGGAAGTGATCACTTAAGGCTGGAGAACAGCGGAATGCCATAGAAGGTGCAGTTTGCGCTTCAATGAACTACTTAATAAGATCTCGTGATTTAGTCCATTTCCAGTCACAATGATAATTGAGGTCCTCACTCTCCCCCCCCCCCCCTATCACTATCCCTCTCATCGCTCTCTCACTCTCTATTTCCGCTCTCTCTCTCTCTCTCTCTCTCTCTCTCTCTCTCTCTCTCTCTCTCTCTCTCTCTCTCTCTCTCTCTCTCTCTCTCTCTCTCTCTCTCTCTCTCTCTCTCTCTCTCTCTCTCTCTCTCTCTCTCTCTCTCTCTCTCTCTCTCTCTCTCTCTCTCTCTCTCTCTCTCTCTCTCTCTCTCTCTCTCTCTCTCTCTCTCCCTCTCTCTCTCTCATACACGCTCTTCTTCTTCCTCTTCCTCTTCCTTTCACTCTCACTCACACTATCTCCAAGATCGGACGATGTAGGGCTATCGATTTGTCATTTTAGTCATCATTGAGTTCTTCCTGGTACAAATTGTGCAAGTGTGTGCCCTCCCACAGGTTCACTTGATGTTTATTATCGGTGGCGGAAACGAAAAAATTTCCATCCCTGTTGTGGACAAATTTGGTAAGTGGAGATAAACGTAACCTTATTTCGCAGTTTTGCAGCTTCTTAAATCACTACTGGTCGATATACGTAAATGCGAGCAACGTGAGATAACAATGAACAGCCTTGCCCGCAAGATAGCCCAGAATGCAGAATTGCATAATTGCAGAAATCGTAATTGCAGAAAAATGTACCAAACCGTGACAAAAAATCCGAATATACTATATCAGAAGCCGCGACACAAAATCATCACCGACACAGCTATTCCAATGGAGCGCAGATAGGCAGTTTGGAGATATTTTGCAGCCGAGGGTTAGCGATTATTCTAAACTCTATGTGTTCATAACTCTATGTGTTATGCCTCCGATCCATTTTGACCCGCCCATTGCTTTCACGTATTGTGCCTTCCCAATAATTTTCAGAAACATACACCCATAGCCAGGAGGTCACGAAGGGTTGGCACAATTGTTTTTTATTTTATTGTGGGCTTGTCCTTCGGTATCAATACCACAAATTATGCATTATATCAGGTTGTCATTCGTGTGTAACTTCAATGCTTTTTCCATATAATTCAGATGCCCATTTTGACTTACAATTTACTTGAGATTGAATCACTGACAGGCCGCATGCATATGCAAGCCAAGTCGTCAGCGCGCGTGCATATACACAAATACCCAAGTAAGCACGGCACTCCTCTCGAAATTGATGAACCGCCAATGGTTAAGACGAGTAATCACTCACCTCACCAGCCATCCACCATATCAATACTCTCATTCGTAATATGATAAGAAGATAAATAAGAATAGGCGGTCGTTTTCATCGTTTTTCACGATTGCGTGTGGCACTGGGAAACGGCTGGAAGTGACGATACGGCGAATAGTGTAATTTGCCAAATATTTCCCAGAATAGAACTGGTGCCAAGGACAAAAAATGTGCTAAAGAAATGCCTTAGACGTTACTTTATGGAATTATACAAATCAAACGAGAACTGAAGACAGAATCTAGTTCATGTAATTCATATAGATAACTTTTAAAAATTATACCTTGCCATAGAGGATGTCACTGTTAATATATGGCAACACAGAAAAGTATGATGTGCGTGAATGAATGTGTTTTTTGTTTGTTTCGTTTTGTTTTTGTTTCTTTTCGTGATGGAGGATTCTGTTAGGTTTGTATTCACCCATGCATATTCTGCATGAGTTATCTTCGTCTGAATGCTTTCATCTTTTCTGTACTCCCCCTAACATTTCAACTTGTGACCCTGGGAATTCCGTGGGCGCTACTAGCTTGCTACCTGCCCATGGTTTTCCCGGGGTCTCATTTCCTTTCTACTAATTGGTGGTAGTCTATCTGCAAAAAGAAAAAGAAAATACAGAAGGGATGGTAATAGTATTGGTATAATCACATTCTGTTGTATCTCTTGCTTGCATCCCGAGGCACCCATGTGCTGGCTGTCCTGATCTATGGGCAGCTCACCTATGGAAGCCCCACACTGAAAGACCCAATGAAGGTGCATACAGCCAAATTAGGATAGGCTGCTGCTGCATCTGATATGGGGACGACAATTAAAAAAAAAATACGCTGTTGCCTGCATTACCGGATTCCATGTACCGGCTACACATTTCCCATTGAGTATGGGCACCTACCGCATGCCAGGGGTCAGTCATCGCGACTGGAGTGGCAAGTATCGTGACCCGTAAAACAGGTTCTGCTTCAACCCCATCAACGTTCCTGGCAGGCCCTATTTTGGATGCAAAGTGGTAGGTTCGCATAGCCCCAACTATTGTGATTCTCACCATACCATTATAATTTATACATCGAAAATACATTTCCTACAACCAAGGCTGCCCTGAAACATTGCCAAACCTCATTTTCGGCCTTCTCAGCCGGCTAATTGCATCGAGGGACCGGTGGGTTTGCTTAAGCCAATTTCATGGGTCGAAAATTATTCAAGTCGCACGTACTACCACGCAAGCCAAGCTACCGTGGGAAGGATTGTATAGGTGAATATAACTTATGTTGTATGCAGGGAAATACAGCTGTGCTACTGTGTGCATGAAAATGAAGTAAGGAAAAGACAGGTTTAGGTCAGATCAAATGAGGTCTGCTTAGGTCAGGCCATGTTAGGTTAGGTTAGGTTATGTTTGGTTTGGTTTGGTTAGGTTAGGTTGGGTTAGTGTAGGGTATCCAATTTTGTGCTACCTCGGTTCAAATCTGCTTGGGTAGGGGAGGTATAATCTCCACGGTATAAGCGTAAGCTATACATTGAGGTACTTTTGAATACATCAGCATTTTGAATATATCAGCATTGTAGTGGGGTTGGTTTACATTTAGTATAAATGATGCGCTCCGATATAGCATTCAACAAGCGTACTTTTACTCATGCCATCTAGCGTTCATAGCATAAATAGGTGCACCCCGGTGCAGCATCTATCAGGCGCACTTGCACTGGTGCCATCTGGCGACAATAGGTTAACCTCGATAGGCCTTGAGGTTAACTAGGTGCACCCCGGTGCAGCATTCAACAGGCGCCCTTGCACCAGTACACAGTGCCATCTAGCGATTATAGCATAAATAGGTGCGCTCCGGTACAGCATTCAACAGGTGCACTTGTACTAGTTCCATCTAGCGTTTAAAGTATAAATAGGTGCACCCCGGTGCAGCATTCAACAGCCGCACTTGTACCGATGCCATCTAGAGATTTTTCAAAATCGTAGTTGGAATTTAGAGTGTCTAAATCACGAAAAGTCTCTTTCGGAGATTTAATACATGGCGGCATGTTTTCCAAAGTTGTCGAAGGAATGTTCGTATGTCTGTGTCTGTCTGCCTGTCTGTCTTTATGTGTGTCTGTACGGGCCATTTCGACGCATGTTGTGTCAAAACGCCCGGGCGGATTTCGCTCAAATCTTCCCATGTGGTGGGCCGGTTTGGCGGACAGATTATGGCGGTGGTTTCGGGTCGCGTGAGTCACGTGCCGTCAACTGGGGTCATGTCGTCATTAGTTAGCCAGGGCCACAGCATGTACCACAAGTTGCACGAATATGAAACTTTGTGGAAGTTCGCTCCCGATATGGAACTGCGTGTCTTTGTGATCGGCGTCTGGGTGCGCTACAACGTGCGACCGTCAGGCGTGTGCATCTGTTTTCAGTTGGGCAACTCCGGCCGGAGAGTGGCGCGTATTAGAGCTATCAAATTTGGTGAGCGGGTAGCCAGTTCACGAGGCTATCCGGGCATGCACAATTTGTAGGGGTGGGCAAAGCGCGGCTTGTGCCGTGCACTCGATTCGTGCGACACCCCCACTTCTGCTCAACATGGGGCTGGAGCTTCTTCCGATAAAAACGTGACCGCCACATATTGACCCACGGCTCGGCTCACATCGCACAGAGCGAGGGATGTCTGACACCACGTGAAAGCCCACAGTGTTGGCTACCATTTCGGCACAATTTTAGTGCGATCAGGTCAGCAAGCTGCACGTGAGCGACACAGGTGTGATGGTAGAACGGATTGTGCCGAAATCTTCTGTCGTGAATTGGTTTAGCGTGTAAAACGTGATTTTTTATGTGGGAATATGATCGGTTTTAGTGCGTCGAATCAGCTCGGTTTCAGCCGGCATAGCTCACCAGACAATAGACCGATCGACACCAAACCGACACCACGTTATAGCCAAGGTAATCTCCAAGCTCGGCAGTGCAAACATTTTACCGCACTTGCCACGTGCACCCGCCAAAGGGGTGTAAAGAAAAAGCGGCCGTTTTCAACGGTTTTCACGATTGGGTCTGGTGCTGGAAAACGACTAAAAGTGACGATACGATGTTGCCTGCATTATCTGGTTCCACGTACCATCTGCACCACTCCCATCGGCACATGCTGTGTGCCAGTGGTCAGCCATCGCGAGGAGAGTGGTAAGCGTCGTGACTCGTAAAACAGGCTCTGCTTCGCACCCCATCAACGTCTCTGTCAGATCTCATTTTGGATGAAAAATGATAGGCGCGCATAGCCCAAACTGTTGTGATTCCCACGATATCCTCAGATTATTCCGATCTAAAATACTTTTCCTGTGATCAAGGCTACCCTGGAACATTACCAAACATCATTTTCGGTCTTCTCAGCCGGCTCATTGCATCGATGGATCGGTGGGTTTCCTGGAGCCAACTGCATCGGTCGAAAACGATAGGGTCGCACGGACTGACACACCAGCCAAGCTACCGTGGGAAGGTTCATATAGGTGAATATAACTTATGGCGCATGCAGGGACAGCTGCACAGCTGCAAATACAGCTGCGCTATAAGGAGTATGGAAATAAAGTTAGGAATGGGTATGATAGGCCAGATAAAATGAGGTTTGTTTAGGTCAGGTCAGGTCATGTTTTATGTTATGTTAGGTTAGGTTAGGTAGGTTAGGTTAGGGTAGATTAGGTTGGGTTAGGCAAGGTTAGGTTAATAATGTTGCGGAGAGCTGTACTGAGCATTGTTGATAACAAATGTCGTTGTTGGTGATAATAGTTACACTATAGTAGCTTCTGATTTGAAGCAGCGATCCAGAGCAGCTGCCCATGGCATTTCCGAAAACGTCCTCCAGTTAACGACACTACTGACCGACGACGACAACGACACGTGGGCACGATCAATATCCGATACCACTCTGGATGCCCGCTGTGGCATACCACGATACACTCTCGATATTACAGCAGCCACCATCACTCTTCCACCTGCCCAAGCCGACCACTTGGCCTTAATCCGCGAGTCACTGAGAGAAGAAGTTCCCCTTTAGCTTGTCTCAAATAGCGTCGGAGCCGCTGCCGCTAGCGAGCTCGAACTTTGAGTACCTTCAACTGAACAACTGGGCTACAGCTTGGAAAAGAACTTGGGTCCATAGTAGTCTTAG
>JAOTOM010004970.1:257500-292500 GCA_034440615.1 Ashinkailepas kermadecensis
AGTAGCGTACCAAACCTTAATTTATGGAACACATCGCATGTCGTAAAGCACACGAAACACGTACATTATGGTGAGCCGGTTGCGAACAGAAAATTAGCGCGTCACACTCTCCCTTGGCCTTTGAACCTTCTTTTAGCTCGCTTCTAAATCTTGGTAGTCTCTGGCTATCCCAGCACTAGACTTCTTTCCAACGTTAGGGACCGATGGTTTGAAGGACCATTTGCTGGATATTATATATTTATTATTATATCTGGCAACTTCTTGAGCAGCTAGCAAAACATTACACAAATATTTATCATGCCTTCCATTCCGTGTCTCATTTTCCTCAATCCGTACTGTACATACCTCGCAAGAAGTCAACAAGTTCAAACTTTAGTGGATTTCTGAGCGATCATGAGTGGCATATATTGGTAATGTGTATGTTTTCGTCTGCCCTTCCCTGCAGGCGGGCTTCTACATTTCTGGCGCACGCGCGACATTCGCTGTAGTTGTGCGTTTATGCTGGAGCCATATGTTGAGGCGTCCCAACTTTGTTAATTGTACGTGTACCGCGCGTCCTTCCTTCATTGATGTGTGGAGATAGCGAGTATTATGGATTGACGTAAGTAGCCAGAGGATTTTTTTAACTTGCTCTCATTGTTAGGCATGCTAGACCGAGTTTGAATGGGAAATGTTCCTGGAAAAGACTTGAGGTAGGTAAGGTGTTTAGCAATCCTGAGGTCAGAACTATTTTCTCGTGACTTTGTTTGTGACGAACTTGAAATGATTGTGCTGATTCCCAAATCAGCATAGTATGAGAGAAGGCTTAATAGGTGTTAATTTATTGTAAAATCATACAGGCCTATTTATTTTTACAAAGCTCAGGCCTGGTCACGAGAAGCTACATACCTTTTGACTTTTAGAAGTGTAAAGCTTTTATTTTTTAAAGAACACATTTCATTTTTGAATGGCAGCCTTCTGAGTTTTGAGTTTTCCATTCCACTTGCTCACAAGCCACAGGCTTTCTGCATGCTCACAAGCTGCAGACTCTGCATGCTCACAAACTGCAGGCTTTTCACATGCTCACAAACTGCAGGCTTTCTGCATGTTCACAAACCGCAGGCTTTCAACATGCTCACATGCTGCAGGCTTTCCACATGCTCACATGCTGCAGACTTCTGCATGCTCACAATTGCAGGCTTTCTGATTGCTCACAAACTGCAGTCTTTCCACATGCTCACAAACCGCACGCTTTCCGCATGCTCACAAACTGCAGGCATTCCACATGCTCACAAACTGCAGGCTTTCCACATGCTCACAAATTGCAGCCTTTTTGCATGCTCACAAATTACCGGCTTTCCACATGCTCACAAACTGCCGGCTTTCCACATGCCCACAAACTGCAGGCTTTCCACATGCTCACATTCTGTAGACTTCTACATGCTTACAATTGCAGATTTTCTGATTGCCCACAGGCCACAGGATTTCCACATGCTCACAATCTGCAGGCTTGCTGCATGCTCACAAAGATGCAAGCTTTCTGTATGTTTATATGCTACAGGCTTCTGGCATGCTCACAAGCTGCTGCCTTTCTCTATGCTCACAATCTGCAGGCTTTCTGCATGCTCACAAACTGCAGGCTTTCCACATGCTCACATGCTGTAGACTTTCTGCATGCTCACAAGCTGCAGGCTTTCTGCTTGCTCCCAAGCCAAAGGATTTCCATTTGCTCACAAGTTGAAAGCTTGTTGCATGCTAGCAAGCTGCATGCTTTATGCCTGCTGACATACTGCAGGCTTTCTGTATGCTCACAAGCTTCAGATTTTCTGCTTGCTCACAAGCTGTAGGCTCTGCATACTTACAGGCTGCAGGCTTTCTGCTTGCCCACAAGCTTCAGGCTTGCTGTTTGCCCACAAACTGCCCACAAACCTGATTAATTGGTTGAACTATAGCATCGAGTAAGCATTTTAGCAATTTACTGCAATAAATTGCAAATGCAATGCAATTTGGCCTCTAAAGTTACAATAGTGCCACATCCTGGATATTTTTGACAGTTGCCTTAGATATTGCTCTACTTCAAAGTGGGCGTCGAAATTTGAAAATGATTACACCGCTAAGGTGAGGACGAAATAATATCAGGTTGCTTGTAACTTTCACGGATGTTCAATGTTAAAATCGGCTTGCATGCAAATCTTTCATGCAAATTGGCCTCTTAAGTACGGCCACTACGGCCACAAGGAGTAGTGCATCTTATAGCGAAAGTTTGGTTCCACTTGGAACCAGGCGTCGAATTTTAGTTTTCCCGGTCAGTTAGTAGCTACACCGATTACATCACGATTTTAAGTAAATTTCGCTACGGCGGGTTAACGCTTAGAACCGGCCCAGAACGGCAAAATGAGCGGCTCGGTCCGTAACGAGTCTTGTTCGTATACAGACCGATGTACCAGTATGCTAATGCACTTTGATGTGCAAACATAGTATTTGGAAACGCAAACAATGAGGAGATTTCTTGAGTAAGCCCTGGAAGAGCTTACGTCATTAGGTCGCTTGTTCGTATTATCAGTCGCTTGTTCATTCGTTCACGGCAGCCAAAGTGCCTTGATTATTATTCAAGACGAGTCCTGTATAGTTTTCACTACTGAAAGTTGAAATGACTTTCGAAACTTGCTGTTCCAGTCCTGAAGAGCAAGTAAGCACGTACAAAGGAAGCTAGCATACTACAATATTAAACAAAATATGCTGTGCTACTCATGGCTTCATGTACGTACAGCAAGCAGATCCTGGCATCCGTTGCAATTGAAAGTGGAAGTCTGGTTGATATAAGCTTTCCGGCTGAAGCTAGAACCTGGAAAATATTTGAAATTGATGAGTCTGTGTTTCTGCATTTTACTGACTGGAAACATTCACAATATGTGCAGTCATTCTGTCATCTTGATGGTCATACTTGTGGGTAAAATGTTTTTGCCAGATATTCGATAGCTCTGTCCTGTTCAGCCGCCCAAACATAGTATGGAGACTGTCCGTATTATTTGATGGCGGCAACTCTGCAATCTTTCGCGGCGCAATCTCCAAGGTTACTTCACTGTGCAAAAAGAATGCACTTGTTGGCCAGACTTTTCGTGATCAAAACATTCGTGCCTCAGGCTAAGAAAAACCGTGCCATGGTGATGTTTTGGCACCACCACCTTGCAGATTAGATGCGTGCAGAAATATATGTACGAATAGAGAATCAAGCATGCTGTGGAATTCAGAGACTTATTTCAAAAACATAAAGGACACATTTCTGGACTAGTGGACTGTAGGAGAGGATAATGGAATACTATGGGGAGGACAGGAATTTGTGAAAGCACAATTACTAGCTTCACAGCATCGACAGGCTCCTTGACGATTTATGATTTGTCTCATAGTGACATTGCTACCATACCATAATGGGTGAATAGTCTAGGGGTAAGGTGGCCGTGTTCCAACCGAAATGTTGTGCATTGGAGTCTCACCTGGCGCTACACTTCGCACGCGACTAATTGGCGTGAGATATTGGCGATGCATAAGATATAACTCATCGTAAGGCCAATAACCACCACCATGGCCACTATGCTATTTGCTAAATTATACCTTATCTAATACTCAATACAGAGTCGATGAATATCGTGGACACTGGAGTATAAGCGCCCTCTTGGAACAAAAAAAATGTTTGCATGCAATCATTTCGTCCATGCCATCACTCTAGAAGGTGTTCGTCGGTTGAAGCTTTTTCCAGGCTTCATCGCTTTTGCCATGTCATGATATTTGTGTTACACGAAATGGCATTTCCCTGGAGATGTCAGCCGCCACATATTGCGATTCATTCGTTTTCCCGCCAGGATCCTGAGTGTGTACGCCTCACGTGATCCAGTGTTCATATTCGATGCAATGAGCCAACTTGTATGCTATCTCCCCGTCATTTTGGCGTCGATGGTGATGCTGTCGATCTTCAGTGGGCGTGAGGAGCAGCAGCGCCGCATTGATCGTCGAATCCAACAGTGACGGTCATAGGTCACCATGTCCGACAGTGACGGCTACTGATCACCATGTCCAACAGTTACCCCGTTTACATGAGTCTTCCGATTAGGTTCCACAGTAAACGTAATTCCGCTCCAGCTAAAATCCCAACGGTTCGAAAGCGTTTACATGAGCAAACGTGAGTTTTCCGTTATCTTTGCGGAATTCTCATGCTGCCAAACTAACGGAAGTTTAAACGGAATTTACATTGATGGCGCAGCGCGGCAAATATTTCTAATTTAATGCGCCAGTGCTGATAATCTGTATCTGTAATGTATGTACAAAATATGTAGAAATGGGTGTGATGTCACACCTGTAGCACAATTATTTCTATTTTGGTTTTAGTTACTATTAAAAAGATAAATTTGAAAGTTTTCCAGATTGGATGCTTGTTTAAAAAATATTGCTGTAGTGGTGTGGTTGTAGCCAGTTTAGGAAAGCTGCATGTTATAAAGTCATAAGTCATAAAGTGTTCAGACTTCAGATGAGCCACAAGGGTTCATCCAATTAAGTCCGTAAATGGAGGATACCATAAGCTTGGTGAAAAGACATGACAATGAAGTGTTAAAATATTGTTTTCTCATTACGTGTGAGATGTCAAAATGAGAACAGCATGATGTCAAAATCGCCATGGATGTAATGCTATATATAATGTTAAGTCCTGCAAACCCAGTTTTGACACAATTGCACACATGACTGTGCCTGCTGTCCGTGTTTTGAGAAGTACCTAATTTGGGGTATCAATATCAACAAAAATTATGCAAACACCAGATATAGATTGTTACTGTATAACATAGCACATAATAGGTAATCCCTTGGCCTGGAATTGCACTACAGGATATTCATTATAACAATCCATGATCTGTCATGGTAAGCAAAAGCATTATCTACTAAAAAAAAATATGTGGGAGAAGATGGGGGAGGGTCCAAACACTTCAGACATCATGCAACAATTAGCACTACTGCTGCTTCTGTATTGCCGAACCAGTAATTGTACTGTGTTTACTGAACACAGAAATGAACAAGCTATCCATATTGAAACAGTTCCTTTTGATGAAAATCCTCTGACCACTTGCAAAGAGCAACTTTAAGATGGATAATTATTTCATAATTGTGTGCTGTATTCTGAACACCAAAATTTAGTTGTGCAGGATTACTGCACTGTAGCTGTTGTGGTACAAGTTATTAGTAACACCTAAAAAATAATGGCATAATTGTTTTTTTGTTTTTTTTTAAATCAGGTAAATTAATTATTATCGTTTTCCTAAGTGAACTGCTCTCGGAAGCCTAAAATGGCAGCTGCAGACTTCCCTAGCTCCATACACAAAGAATTGGTAGAACCATGTGACTGGATCTTTGTATTTTGGAGGATGGTCCATTTTTATGAATAACACCATCTTTTTGTTATCTATGTGCTGAAAGTGATGCAGATGTCGAAAGGTAGGTGTTCAGGAAATGGAACATGTTCGGATACCCCCACTTCCGCACCTACATTAAGTTAGTCCAATCTCCAAATATGCCATGTATCTAGATGCAAATTTTCCACAGTTCCTTCGTATTCACATCCACTGGAAGTTTGCAGGTAGGTTGGTAGTACCCACCTTGGAAGGTAGGTCTGCAGGACCTAGGTAAGTATGGGAAGCAGGGGTATCCGACCACCTTTCCATTTCCCAAATACTTAATTATGTATGTCTCCTGCATCACGTTCAGCACATACATAACAAAAATATATATTCATAAACAATGGACCTTTCTCTACCAAAATGTGAATGTCTGATCACATAGTCCTACCAATGATTTGTGTACAGAGCTAGCAAAATCCATGGGCACCATTTGTTGGCTTCCAAGAGCAGTCTGCTTGATAAAACCATAAGGAAGCAACCTCCAATATTTTTTGGCCATTGCACCAGTATTTTAGTGGCTAATAACTTGTACCACAACAGCTGCAGTAGAGTAATCCTGCACAATCACATTTGCATATTTGGAATATGGCACACTACTACAAAATAATTATGTTTTATGGTTGCTATTTGCAAGTGGTTAGAGGCTTTTCATCGAAATGAACTGTTTGTAGTGTGTTTACACTACAATTACTGGTTTAGCCATACATAAGCAACAGTAGAGCTATTTGTTGCATGATGCCTTAGAGTTCAGAACCCTATGTCAATGTAGGTAAATACGTACCCGAGCGTTTCGTTGCCTTTTTCCGTCAATGGCAGCGTACATCTGAAAGTCCAGCAGCACTCCCAGCATAACTGCAACTTCGGTACCATTGTTTGGACATGACTCGCGCTCAAGGTCAAATACAGCCAATCTAATGCTTGTATTAAATTACCTCCAGACGCGCTTCCCGTCCTGGCCTTGACTGGCCTTGGCCGACTTGACCGCGGCGCCAGAACCGATAGTGCAGCGCTGACGTATGTAAGTTGGATATGAAATACATCCGAGTTATATTTATTATATAATGGCGTGAAATATGTTCAAACGTAAGTACCTAATATATTTACTGGTATTGTGGTTACTAATTAGCTTTAAGTCGTAAACAACTTCACGCTAGTGATGAAAATGATCGCGAAGATTGCGTTATTTTGAAATTGCCAACTTCCTAAACGTGATTTTACGATAAAACTTACGATAGTTTGGCAGCACTTGCTGCCCGGCTACATGAGCCAACTTTCGCGTGAAAGCGAAAATAACGCAACCGTTCCGTTATTTTATGCTCATGTAAACGGGGTAAGTGACAGTCGCAGGTGACCATGTTCGACAGTGATGGTCACAGGTCACCATGTCTGACAGTGACGGTCACAGATCACCATGTCCGACAGTGACGGTCACAGATCACCATGTCCGACAGTGACGGTCATATATTACCCGGTTCGACAGTGTCGGTCATAGGTCATATGTCACCATGTCCGACAGTGACGGTCATATATCGCCAGATTCGACAGTGACGGTCATAAATCATACCCGACAGTGACGGTCATAGGTCACCATGTCCAACAGTGACAGTCGCAAGTGACCATGTCCGACAGTGACGGTCATAGGTCACCATGTCCGACAGTGACGGTCGTAGGTCACCATATCCGACAGTGACGGTCATAGGTCACCATGTCCGACAGTGACGGTCATAGGTCGCCATGTCTGACAGTGACGGTCACAGATCACCATGTCCGACAGTGACGGTCATAGATCACCAGGTCCGACAGTGACGTTCATAGGTCATAGGTCACAATGTTCGACAGTGACGGTCATAGATCACCATGTCCGACAGTGACGGTCATAGATCATCCGGTTTGACACTGACGGTCATAGGTCATAGGGCACCATGTCCGACAGTGACGATCATAGATCTCCCGGTCCGGCAGTGACGATCATAGATCATGTCCGACAGTGACGGACATATATCACCAGGTTCGACAGTGACGGTCATATGTCATAGGGCACTATGTCCGACAGTGACGGTCATAGATCTCCCGGTCCGGCAGTGACGATCATAGATCATGTCTGACAGTGACGGACATATATCACCCGGTTCGACAGTGACGGTTATAAATCATGTCCGACAGTGACGGTCATATATCACCATGTCCGACAGTGACTATCATAGGCCACCATATCCGACAGTGACGGTCATATATCACCATGTCCGACAGTGACTATCATAGGCCACCATATCCGACAGTGACGGTCATAGGTCACCATGTCCGACAGTGTTGGTCATAGATCACCAGGTCCGACAGTGACGGTCATAGATCGCCATGTCCGACAGTGACTGTCATAGATCACCATGTCCGACAGTGACGGTCATAGATCACCATGTCCGACAGTGACGGTCATAAATCACCATGTCCGACAGTGACTATCATAGGCCACCATATCCGACAGTGACGGTCATAGGTCACCATGTCCGACAGTGTTGGTCATAGATCACCAGGTCCGACAGTGACGGTCATAGATCGCGATGTCCAACAGTGACTGTCATAGATCACCATGTCCGACAGTGTTGGTCATAGATTACCAGGTCCGACAGTGACTGTCATAGATCGCCATGTCCGACAGTGACTGTCATAGATCACCATGTCCGACAGTGGCGGTCATAGATCACCATGTCCGACAGTGACAGTCATAGATCACCATGTCCGACAGTGACGGTCATATATCACCATGTCCGACAGTGACGGTCATAGATCACCATGTCCGACAGTGACTATCATAGGCCACCATGTCCGACAGTGACGGTCATAGGTCACCATGTCCGACAGTGTTGGTCATAGATCACCAGGTCCGACAGTGACGGTCATAGATCGCCATGTCCGACAGTGACTGTCATAGATCACCATGTCCGACAGTGACGGTCATAGATCACCATGTCCGACAGTGACGGTCATAGATCACCATGTCCGACAGTTACAGTCATAGATCACCATGTCCGACAGTGACGGTCATAGATTATGTCTGACAGTGACGGTCATAGATTATGTCTGACAGTGACGGTCATAGGTCACCATGTCCGACAGTGACAGTCATAGATCACCTAGTGACGGTCATAGATTATGTCTGACAGTGACGGTCATAGGTCACCATGTCCGACAGTGACGGTCATAGATTGCCATGTCCGACAGTGACGGTCATATGTCACCATGTCCGACAGTGTTGGTCATAGATCACAAGGTCCGACAGTGACGGTCATAGATCGTCATGTCCGACAGTGACTGTCATAGATCACCATGTCCGACAGTGACGGTCATAGGTCACCATGTCCGACAGTGACGGTCATAGATCGCCATGTCCGACAGTGACGGTCATAGATCACCATGTCCGACAGTGACAGTCATAGATCACCAGGTCCGACAGTGACGGTCATAGATCACCATGTCCGACAGTGACGGTCATAGATCGCCATGTCCGACAGTGACGGTCATAGATCACCATGTCCGACAGTGACGGTCATATATCACCATGTCCGACAGTGACGGTCACTGGTCACCAGACCCGACAATGAAGGTTACTGCCAATGAAGGTTCACACAGTGACGGTCACTGATCAGTAAGTTCAACAGTGACACCCGAACAGCGGCGCTTAGCGATCAATACCAGGACTTTGTGTCTGCCCGTCGTGTGACAATTTATCAGCGGGTGACATCCAGCTGTCACTGGCGACTGACGGCCGTCGTGTTGGACAGCGTTAATGCGTAGGTGTCCCCTTAGCGCCGCATGGAAATGTGGCGACATTGATTGCCAAGGTCTGAATTTGCTGGTTACCAAGATTATTGTGGCTGCTCGTGACTAAAATCATACATAGAACATGAACTACCACGTTTCGTTATTTTCATTTTGAATGAAAAGCATTGCATGTCTATGTCAATTCCGTTGCAGCTCAGTGACGGATACCATAAGTAAATTTCTTCTTTGTTACCAATAGCTTTGGGTGTTATTACGCAGCTGAACAGGCATACGCAACCAGAGCTCGCCACCATCTAGTGCCGTTTGTAGAAAGGTGTCTTGATTCTGCATCCAATGGGTGAAGAGGTTTTATTCCACCTCGTTTTAACCAACCGACTGCAACAACCCGAATGGCAAATACCTACCTCACATGCGATTACGTGGGTCCTGCCATTCTTATATTGGTCGTCTATGTTTTTTTGTACTTTCAAAAGTTCACATGCCGATAGCATGCAACAAAATACGACATTGATGATGCCAAGCCTTCTTGTGCGATGTGCCACCTTCTGTGATTTGACAGTCCACACATCATGCGGCCGTCCCGAGTATGGGGTCAGACTTTGACCAAGGACATCCATGTCTGATCCCGGCAAACTTTTCCTCAGTGGCACTTCTATCCAGGAGATATCAGCAACTGGGCACGGTTCGTCGTGGCGCAGCCATAACGCTGACCGGCCGCCGGCGACAGTTGATTCACGGCCTTGGACTGCCTTTGAATAGATCATTCGGCCCGGAGCACGCCCGGAGGGCACAGCCAGCCTAGCATAGTTTCACTGGAGCACCGGGCCTGAGGAATCAAGATGGCCCCACTGTCTTGGCCCCACACGCCACGACATGGCGCCACGTTCGAGATTGTTCTGAATGTGTGCCAAAGATGAAATATCTGCCGTGTAAATAGCACGTCTATACTTAGGTATGTACATGCATATGTGTGATTATGTGTGCATGTGTGTGTGTGTATGTATGTATGTATGTATGTATGTATGTGTGTGTATGCGTGTGTGGCTCTGTAGATGTATGTGTGTGAGTTTGTAGGTGTGTGTGCATGTGTATGCTTGCTTGCATGTGTATGTGGACCGCAAACAAATTCCCAAAGTAGAAGGCTCACTCTTTTTAGCTGACAGCTTCAAATCCTGCGGTCGTGTCACGTAACATGACCGTGACATGATCTCGACTTGACCAATGACCTGTGCCATAGCATGGATGCATTCGAGTACGCCAGGCATGCTTCGCATCGCCATGAATACTCCCCTCAACATGAAAGGAAGTGTGCGTCTTTGGGTGCAAAGCGCTGGTTTGTACCACCACAACTGTGGTCTGTACCACCACAACCGTGACTGCAGCGGCCACACATTTGGTCATACACGCACATGGCAGTCTGATATATTACTGATCGTCCCTTTTGTCTAAAACAGGCAAGTAAAACATAATTAATACAGAATATTGCTTTCGTATCAACTGGACATAGCCGACCATTCTGCCGGGATACAAAAATTCAAGAATTGTTCGTCAAAGTCGGTTTCTTTCATCTCGCAGTGCAACTAGACAAGGCCTATTGATCGGTTCAATCTAGAGACGTAGTCGGGGTTTTCTCAAGGAAACCAACCTTCGAATAGGTTATTTTATATGACACAAAGCCGACATTTCCGATGTTTTCCATGGCAAAACATTGCTGCAAAACTTCCATCGATCAAAATATTGCTGAGCGGGGGTCTCCCTCTGGACGGGCCTCTGATGAGGGTTGTTGCAACGGAGGTCCCGAAACGACCCCGTGCATTTTCGACTGAACCTAAAGATGTGTGGATTCGAAGTAACTATGTGTGACAACAGCGGGACAGGAGCGACCCCGTCCTGAAATTTTACACCTCGATCCGAAGTATTCTCGCACTCAAATTTCAATAACAATTCCAAGTCGGTGACAAATCAACATAAGACAAGTAGTGAGTGGTGACTGGCGACCACCACTGGTGACCACCACTGTGGTGACTGGTGACCACCACTGATGACCACCACTGGTGACCACCACTGAGTGGTGACTGGTGACCACCACTGATAACCACCACTGAGTGGTGACTGGTGACCACCACTGATGACCACCACTGAGTGGTGACTGGTGACCACCACTGATGACCACCACTGGTGACCACCACTGTGGTGACTGGTGACCACCACTGATGACCACCACTGGTGACCACCACTGAGTGGTGACTGGTGACCACCACTGATGACCACCACTGAGTGGTGACTGGTGACCACCACTGATGACCACCACTGATGACCACCACTGGTGACCACCACTGATGACCACCACTGGTAACCACCACTGAGTGGTGACTGGTGACCACCACTGATGACCACCACTGGTGACCACCACTGAGTGGTGACTGGTGACCACCACTGATGACCACCACTGATGACCACCACTGGTGACCACCACTGGTGACCACCACTGTGGTGACTGGTGACCACCACTGATGACCACCACTGGTGACCACCACTGAGTGGTGACCACCACTGATGACCACCACTGGTGACCACCACTGAGTGGTGACTGGTGACCACCACTGATGACCACCACTGATGACCACCACTGGTGACCACCACTGATGACCACCACTGGTAACCACCACTGAGTGGTGACTGGTGACCACCACTGATGACCACCACTGGTGACCACCACTGGTGACCACCACTGGTGACCACCACTGGTGACCACCACTGATGACCACCACTGGTGACCACCACTGATGACCACCACTGATGACCACCACTGGTGACCACCACTGAGTGGTGACTGGTGACCCCACTGATGACCACCACTGATGACCACCACTGGTAACCACCACTGAGTGGTGACTGGTGACCACCACTGGTGACCACCACTGATGACCACCACTGGTGACCACCACTGGTGACTGACCACCACTGGTGACCACCACTGGTGGTGACTGGTGACCACCACTGGTGACCACCACTGATGACCACCACTGGTGACCACCACTGAGTGGTGACTGGTGACCACCACTGATGACCACCACTGATGACCACCACTGGTGACCACCACTGTGGTGACTGGTGACCACCACTGATGACCACCACTGGTGACCACCACTGAGTGGTGACTGGTGACCACCACTGATGACCACCACTGGTGACCACCACTGAGTGGTGACTGGTGACCACCACTGATGACCACCACTGGTGACCACCACTGTGGTGACTGGTGACCACCACTGGTGACCACCACTGAGTGGTGACTGGTGACCACCATTCACATTGGACGGGGACATCAGACTGGTGACAAGGAACATAGTGAAGCTTCCAGTCTCTTGCTGCGGGAGGCGTGCTTTCGACTTTAAAAGTCGGGGGAAATGCAATCGAACATTTCCGAGGGGACGCTGCTCTCCGATTGGGGGGTGGGGGGAGTGGGTGGGGGGACATGAGCCCGGTGCCCTTTCTCCTCTAGATCTGTAATTGCAGCAAGCGTATGAGCATGCCGGTGCGGGGAGCCGAAGTCTGGTGGGTAGTGGGCAGGACTGGGCCCTATTCTCTATTCCATTCCAT
Organism: Ashinkailepas kermadecensis; assembly: GCA_034440615.1. Classification (NCBI taxonomy): domain Eukaryota; kingdom Metazoa; phylum Arthropoda; class Thecostraca; family Neolepadidae; genus Ashinkailepas; species Ashinkailepas kermadecensis. The sequence continues at coordinate 270,304 of JAOTOM010004970.1, forward strand.
TCTCTATTGCGCGCAATAATCGGTTTGGGTGAATAGAGATCAATATCGTAACGTTTGAGATGAGTATCAAATCCGTTTTTAGCGTATTATGGTTGACAGCACAGCACCGAAGTGAGATGACAGTGACTTCAGATCAGGAACTTCAGGGATTACTTGGGGAAAACGCTCCAATTTTGCTAACGGAGGACGAGCCCTTTGAGGGGCACCAAGATCAACGTGGCGCCAAGACTAATTTTACGGTGAGAATCCAAAGACAAGAGACATACAATGGGTGAACCTATTGAGAAAGGCGCTATAATCGGATTTGTTTGTAGTATTCTAACCTTGCAACAGTTTATCGCGCTTAAGCGGGCGGCCGTTCACTTCACGCTTGGCTCTCTCCTGCTTGGATCTGCACCTGCTCCAGATATGGTATGTGTTCCACAAGAGGCACCTGTACACGGCGACACCACTCGAACATGGCTCCAGGCATCAGCTGAACATATGTCCTGCAGACAAAAACTTATCAACTTTGCTGTGCGTGTGATTTCGGGACGACGCCGGCGAGACCATGTAAGCGAGGCCATAAACGAACTGGAACGGTTGTCGGCTGGAGTGCATGACAAATATGTACCGAAGTTAGCTTCTAGCAGAACCTTTAGTATCAAATTATGTAATCAAGTCATGGTTGTGCGTTTCAACTTTCAGCCGCTGTTCCGCCACATCGCAGTAGCTGGTACGGCGCGCAAAGCTGCTCGGCCGGCGTATATGTGCCGATGGCCGGCCGACTGCCCCTCGTGACTACCGCCGGGTGTGGCGGGTCATGTGGTACGTCCTCCGGTCAGTGGTGTGTGGAGGCCTCCAGCGCTAAGGAGTCGCTGAGGAGTTGTCGACGAGGGTGAACTGTCACGCTGCTCTGCGCAGAGTCACTGGATTTACGTTGCCAGCCGGGCGAGCGCCCGGATGCTGCCCTTTGCCATTCGAAAGTCCAGTTATTTGAGTCAAGTTAGCAGCAATTCGGTCGAACCAAGTATCCGCCATCCGGACGAGAATTTTCTAGACTATCTAAGGCTCCTAGCTGTAGCACTACTTCACTGCAAATCATATTATGCGTGGATGTGGTTTTAATATATACATTAAGGTCGGGGATGGCCGAGTGGTTAACGTGTTGAGCTTAGGGTACCAAAAGTATCGGGTTCAACACTCGCACCGCCCGGGACATTTCCCAATCCCGCGACCCACCGGCGAAACAGTGTGGGCGGCGCCATTAGCCGTGAATGTGCATAAAGTGCGTCGTGAATCACCCAATAATTAATAAATAATGTATACATTAGTAGTTTAACATTTGCATATTTTTGTTCAGGTTGGGCGTGATCTTTAATAATGTCAAATATATTTTTGTGCTCTTGCCTTTCAGCTGCCTTAGATCGAGCGTTGGATTCGTTTTCCATTTGAGGTATGATCAGACATCTCGGGTGGAACAATCAAAACTGAAATGCTACAAATTCGCTAGACATCTTCTTAAAACCAATCACAGGATTGGCATGTAGGTAAAGTAGCCGCTGAAACCTTGCCACCGTTTGATTACAAATCGGTTTTGCTTTGACCATGATTAATATAAAGTCCAGAGCCTAGCATGCGCACCTAAATATGTTCTTGTATTTTTTGAAACATGGAAATTTTCTTTCTGGCTAATATGAGTCTGACTCGACTGGCTTATCAGTTGAGAAAATCGAGAGCGTCCAAAAATCACCTAAGACACTCATCTTTGGAACGTGTCAAATTTCGCAACAAAAATGCCGCTTTTCCTGCGTCGTCTTTTCACAACTTACCTTATCGCAAAGATGCGATGTACCCTATGCAATGTTGAAAATTCGGTGCCAAGTTGTACTGCGCTTGAAGCTCTCAAATACCTCAGCTCATGAATAATGATAGGAACTGGAGGTCGAAGAGGAATGATACGTTGCTCCCACCCACTTATACGGTAAGCTAGACTGAGAGGCTGCAAATTGATGGAGAGGTAGACCAAAGTGTCTCGTGAAATCTAGCGTAAAACAAAACAATCTTGTTTTATCTAGTATACAAAATCCATCGTGATCGAATCATGGTCCCGCCTCTTTACTCTTGTTGAGTGAAGTAATTCACCGATACTTAGCCGCGTATGGCATAGCAAGAATTTCGCATGGTTGTTAAAATCCTGAACACGACGTCCTCGTCCTGCTGCTCGACTACGAGCCGTTCTCAACAAGTTACTTATGGAACCATCTCGTTTTAGTTATTTGAAACGCTGAGAAAACAGCCTCTTGGCATAGTTGGAGAGCCAATCCGGTTACATTCATACACTTGGTCGTAGCTAACGAAGCTCAATTAACAAAAAGTGAGATATTAAACCAGTCCTCGGTGAGAACATGTGCAGCAAGGAATGATATATGCTTACACATTAGTAGGCAATTTGAAAACGTTCATCACACTGATTACCATGTCTGGTAACAATTCCATTCCAACATTTTGGCAATGTTCGGTTAGCGTAACACAGCTCAGAGAGTACGCAGTGGTTGAAGAAGGCGCGGCCAACCCTGGTTCTCACGCAGCCGTTCCGGCGGCTCCAGCATGACGATGAATGGCCGCGGCGGTTGCGCAACAAAGTCGTCGCCGTCATCTCCCAGCTGGGAACGACGACCAACCAGGACGGACCGCCTACGCGAAAGCCGTCGGAACTGACGCTCGTACGCCGAGTGCTGAAACGGAAATTCCCCGCTGGAATCGGCCGACATCGACCAGGCGCCAGCCACCGAGCTCGCTGGGCGGCCGGCGTCATCTACCGGTCTGGGACAGTACGGCCGGCGGGATCAGCAGCAGCAGCACAGCACAAACAAACTCACCGACTCGCTGCACTGTGTTTGCGAACGTCGTCTACGTCCCCCACTGGATGGCGGCTCCTGTCACCGTGGATGCATCACTCAACGACCGGGACCTGCTGCAGACCCCTCAGACAGGTGGATGGACCACTGGTTGACGCGCATTTAAAGATCACGCGGAGGATCATGTGTTATCTGAAGGAAGAGGCGGTGACGTCGGTGCTTTTCAGCTCCATGTTGCCAGAGACCACCACGTTAGGAAGTGCGCGAAAGCTGTTCAACATCAGAAGGCCCGATAAAGTGAGCCAGGTCAAGCTATACTTACCGATGGTAGTTATGCAGAAGATGCAACTTCAGAACCACATTGAACCGTCCTGGATCCTGCTGGGCAAGACGAAAATAGAAGCCACAAGTGGCTTGATCCTCCGAACACTGGGAAATTAGACGAATATGCGGCAAGACAGCTGAGCTGGTGACGTCCCGGATGTTGGTGAACGACACTGCTGAGAGGGGCGTCGTTGGACTAGCCCAGGACTGCCCTAATCAGATGACGTGCGACGAGGCCACAACTTAGTACCTCCTGAATGTGGAACGTATAGTTCACGCTCATCTCACCTCATGCCGTAAAGGCCACTGAATGTCTGAGGGTGGGCAGTAAGGCTGCAGGCGTCAGCGATCTACCGAAACAGCACTGACATCATTACCGACAGGCCAAGCAGCGAACAGCGGAGATGTTGCATTCTTGTTATACTATATCTATCAAGATGTTTGGATGTATTTTTTCATAAACAACTCTTAGGTAACTATGTTGGATGAAAAATAAACTATCTGGACGCACTCGAACAAGTCCAATTATGAAATTCCGGTGGCCAGACTTCTCTGCAAAATAATTTTCCATAGTGTCGGGGTTTTCCAAGTTATGCCTGCCAGCTGCCTGACTTGAGACTGCACGTACCGAAAGCGACAGTCGTTAAGTTCGTTGACGATCTCTAACTACTTGTGGGAGGTCGTAAATGTACCCTTGCTGACATAATATTTTTTTTTTTTTTAAATTGTCGTCCCCATATCAGATGCAGCAGCAGCCTATCCTATTAGGCTGTATGCAACTTCATTGGGTCTTTCAATGTGGGGCTTCCCAAGGTGAGCTGCCCATAGATCAGGACAGCCAACACATGGGTGCCTCGGGATGCAAGCAAGAGATACAACAGAATGTGATTATATCAATACTATTATCATCCCTTCTGTATTTTCTTTTTTATTTTTGCAGATATACCACCACCAATTAGTAGAAAGGAAATGAGACCCTGGGAAAACCGTGGACAGGTAGCAAGCTAGTAGTGCTCACGGAATTCTCAGGGTCACAAGATGAAAGGTTAGGGGAGTACAGAAAAGATGAAAGCATTCAAACAGAGATAACTCATGCAGAAAATGCACGGGTGAATACGAACCTAACAAAATCCTCCATCACAAAAAGAAACAAAACAAAAAAAACACATTCATTCAGGCACATCATACTTTTCTGTGTTGCCATATATCATCAACAATGACATCCTCTATGGCAAGGTATAATTTTCTTAGCTATCGTTATGAATTATATGAACTAGATACTGTTCAGTTTTCGTTTGATTTGTATAATTCCATAAAGTAACGTCTAAGACATTTCTTTAGCAGTGCTTTTTTCCTTGGCACCTGTTCTATTCTGGGAAATATTTTGCAAATTATGCTGTTCCAAGATTTTGGTGCAGAGTATGTAATAGCAAACAGCCTATATTGTCGATAAGTAAATGGTATAGAGAAATGTTGAATGATTCTTGTATTAGTAGGTGTTGCATATCGGAAGAAGTCAGCCATAGCACATGGCAATGTATCATGTACAAATTTGTGCAGTATTAATATGTTTTGTTCCTGCACCATATCAGTGAACTTCAATATGTTGTACGTGATAAATTGCCAACGTCTGTGCTGTAGGTGTATTGCTGACACAATAAACCCGTTTTTTTTTTCTCAGAAATAAGACGATGGTTAAAGCTTTAAAGTTCCAACTGATTGTTTTCGGAACGAGGGCTGTGTTACTTGATGTACCAAGCACGTCACGTATGGCGGCCCAGTTATACACGAGTCATCAACAATGTATAATTTAGATATAGCAATGAACGAGCGCCTAACGTACAAACGTCACGTTGATACGTAGTGAAGAAATGTGCAGGAGTGTTGATATAATTGCCACTTTTGGGCACGATAACACGACACGGCAACCTGTAAAATCGCACGTGTGCCTTTTCCTGCGCCGTGTCAGAATTTGTCCTGCCAGTGTCGGCCTTTCCTTCCTAACATAATTATAGTTTGGATACAAAATTACCTTAATGTATAAGCCAACAATCATATGTGACAACTGGACGAGATTCAGGTAGCAATATACAGAGACATGGTGCTATTTGGTAGTTATGTGGAACGATTTGCAGCTGTGTTATTGTTTTTTGTATTCATCAATCGAGGTTTCATCTCTTTAAAATGGCTCCTTTTCCTTCGCCGTGCCATCTAGCATGCCATCATCCAGCTTGCCGTGCCATGTGCCGCGCCGTGTCGTGTGCCGTGCCGTGCCAGAATGTGTTGTGCCTGTACCGTGTCCCGCGTCAGTGTTTGGGAAAAGTGACAACTCTAGTTAATAGCTTTGAACCATGTCCGTCACGTCATACCCAAAATCGCAATAAAGTCCGTTGCTTTTTTGCCAGTTGTGTCGATGCTACGTCACTGTATCGCCATATACGACACTTGCGGACGGACTGAGTTGTGTCGATGCTATGCTACTGTATCGCCATATACGACACTTGCGGGCGGACTGAGTTGTGTTGATGCTACGCTAGTGCATCGCCATATACGGCACTTGCGGACGGACTGAGTTGAGTCGACGCTACGTCACTGTATCGCCATATACGACACTTGCGGGTGGACTGAGTTGTGTTGTTGCTATGCTACTGTATCGCCATATACGACACTTGCGGGCGGACTGAGTTGTGTTGATGCTACGCTAGTGCATCGCCATATACGACACTTGCGGGCGGACTGAGTTGTGTTGATGCTACGCTAGTGCATCGCCATATACGGCACTTGCGGACGGACTGAGTTGAGTCGATGCTACGTCACTGTATCGCCATATACGACACTTGCGGGTGGACTGAGTTGTGTTGTTGCTACGTTACTGTATCGCCATATACGACACTTGCGGGCGGACTTAGTTGTGTTGATGCTACGCTACTGTATCGCCATATACGACACTTACGGACAGACTGAGTTGTGACGATGCTACGCTTGTGTATGGCCATATACGGCACTTGCGGACGGACTGGGTTATGTCGATGCTACGTCACTGTATCGCCATATACAACACTTGCGGGCGGACTGAGCTGTACCGTGTACCAAAACAAACCTGGAATTTCTGCACGGGAACTATAAGTCGCCGAAGGAAGTACCATCACGTAGGCGATGTTTTATGACAACTCAAACGGTTGAGTGGTACTGGATTTAGTAGCATACCACCGTATGTCAAACGATTTAATCCGAAGCGAACATGAGCCTGCAGCACGCAATGCACAAAGATTTATCGTGCCTAAAATACGGACACAGGCAGGGGCAGGCAGCAGCTGCTTTACATATGAGGTAGGTATATGCGAGCGTCTGACATAAAACTTGAAATGCTTTAAGAGACATCGATGGCTTAAGAAAATATTTGACAAGTTTTTGTATTGATGAACAGATGGAGGATATATCACGGCCTTGCTATAACGTGCATTACCCCTATGAAATTGTGTTAACCATAGTGTATGAGCTCGAGGTATGGCTATCATGCCTGCGGCATAGCCATGTCTCGCCTGAGCTGCGGTGCGAGCGCTGATGCACTGGCAAATAGAGCACAGGGCATGCAACAAGCGCACCATCCGGAATAATTAAGCTGAATTTCGGCTTAGCTTCCGTCACTGTTCAGAAGGCTGGATTCGTGACTGTTTCTAAGTCGGGTCTGCCACTACATTTTTTTTGCCTCTACCAGCACCCTGCCTGACCTCATCCTGTTGCACATCAATTGCCATCCCTGACGCTTCTTTGTTTGCCGGCTAATTGCACCTGCGATTGCTCGACGCTAAGCTATGGCCTTTGACTGGCTAGAATTGAAAATAATTAAAACAGATTCGCATAGAACATAAAATTGAAACCGTTGGGACGACCAGCCATGATTCTCAACGAATTGTCGTTGTTACTGGATCTCAGACGCCATTGAAAATATAATTGATATTATTTCTCCTCTGTCCAGATGTATTAGCAACGGCGCATGTTTGGCCCCAAAATACCCCTTAGAAAGTTTGAATCGACTTGAAACTTTGCTTGTCACAGCTTTGGCCCATCCCATGCATGTTTGCAAAATTGCATTCAAATTAAACTGGTGATTTCGTAGACAAGTTGTAGAAGCACTCTACATAAATGGTATATTGCACGTGACATTTCACGAAGTTTGGGGACGCGTCCCCCCCCCTGCCCCGTTCCCCGCGATGACTGCACCCACGGTTCATGATTCCCACAGCAAGCATTTATGCCCACCAGATGTGCAAGATTTAGGACTATCATTCGTCGCTTGAAGCAGCTCAATTTGTCATTTAGTTGCTGTGAGATATAGCCGGAAGGAAAAATATTAAAAATATATATTCTAATGACGCGTGGTTGCACACCCAGTCAATGGACCTTGAATGGAAAAATAGTGTCGACATGTATCTTGGAGGTGATTGATTTGTGAAGTCAACAGTAAAATCGCTCGACATTTTTCCCAACGCCCAGTTTTTGTTTTTTGCAAAACTGTCTTGCATCTATTTTTTAAATATTACTCAAGCAGACCAATTCGGTGCGTCTCGTCGGTGTGCTCCTAATAGAATCACGCATTTATTTCACGCGGACATCTGCTGCACCCTTGGCAGCTTTTCCCCATCGTGTTGACGCGCCGACATGTTGACCATCATATCTGAAATGAGGCAGAAACTCGCCAAACACTTCTCGACGCTACACCAGCATTCCATTCGAAAACAAACTGTGGCTTCGTCTGAACCACAAAGGATGTTTTATTCGCCGCTTTGTCGCCCTGTGGTCTCGCGTCCAGCCGAATGCTGGTTGTCTTCAGAAGTCCTTTGTGTGCCAAATGCATTTTTGACCGCCGAAGGCCCGACTTATTCACCACGTGCAGCCCACTCGACGCGGATGCAAGCGCTCCACAGCCTGCACGTGCCGGTAACACCCGATAGCTGCTACCCTGCTCTGGAAGAGGATCCAACAAGGTGCCAAAGCCGGCTGATAAAATAATCCGTTCAACATGCATGTCATTGCATCAAAACATGGCTGCCTCCCTTCCAATGAGGGTTAAAAATACTCCCTCGTCGGCAAACTTATTCCAGACTCTCTTATCCTGTCCTGATTAAACTTCATTGATGGAAATGTACGGTCATTGATATTGTTCTTGCTCACTCGTAAGCTAGAATGTGAGTGCAGAGCTAGGATGGGTCAGGCTAAGTAATATGTATGCATTGGAAGATATACATTTAAACAAAGCCGGCGACATTCCCAGCAACGTTTTACAATTTTGGGCAAAATTTAACATTCCTTCCGCAACGTTGTTTACTCCCGTTTCAATTCAAGATAGAGAACAATTTGTGTTATGAATTTGCCTTTGGATCCCAGGAACATCTTAACTTTAAGAACAGTTCTACTGCATAGTGACATAGCGACAGCCCATCCCCACGGAAGCTTAAGGAGGCAGCTTGGTTTGTGGCACCAGCGCTGCTATGAGGCAGTAACCAGACCCATCTGGCGATGTCTGACGCATTGGGTCCAGGTTCACGAGGGCCGCTTTGGTGTGGGTATACCGGATGCGCACCAATATATCCCAGAACTTGTTGCTAAGAACTTGATTGCAGGAAACATTGTGTGTGGACTCGAGTGCAGTAAAGTTTCGTCCTGAAAATACCACTGACTTTTGCTCCGACCGCACAGTAGTCAATAAAATCAAATAATTGGATAAATATATCAAGTATCCTGAGGTCTACTCACGGGTGACCAGGTGAAATTCTTAAGAGTTCCGCTATGGCCGACTCGAGAGGTTATTCCTACAGCACTCTTATTCCGCATACAGCGATAAATACTTTATTCAATGTTACTAATGCAACGAAGTTCGTTCATATTGTTCCGGTACCTTGAGCATGGTTGACGAGTCTTGTTAACCGACTGGAGAGCGTAGTCGTCTCCGGATCGCAGCATCGAACGATCTGCCAGTTTTGGAGGCTCACGCCCATCCACAACAAATCGGCGTCAGAGATTGGCGATGCTGTGTGCTGAAGCAAGCTGGAAGTCTGGTCACGGCGGGTGTGATGTTTGGTCATGTTGCAATGCCACTTACTGGTGCTGCCTTTAAAACATTGTGACATTGGACACATGTCGAATCGGTTACACTGTGGGCGACATTTTGAACCCCAACGGTATCCGTGTCTGTAGCCCACATTTTCACTGGAAACATAAAACCTCTAGCCTGGTCGCCATCTGTGTCACCCGAAGGTGTAAAACTGCTTTTCATGGCAAGATAATTCCAGCAGTATCTCGGTTGTCAATATTTGTTTGTCGCTTCATGGTAATTATGTTTTGGGTCTCGATCATCGAATGGTCGAGCTGCCTACCATGCATTTAAAGCCGATTGACACCATGTTTTTCTTTTGGGACTGATTTTCGACATGCATTTTGCAGCCATGATATTTTGGCAATGGGAATTTAAAGCGCAGCTGGAACTTCTATTATTAGTGCATTGCCGTGACAAAAATAAAAATAAGAACAAAAATAAAAGCATGTGTCATTGACTGGCGATGTTAAACGACACCGAGTCCTGTGTTGAGGCTACCCCCAACAACATGTTGGCTTCGCACACTGATGCGCGGATGATGGCCTTGGGCACTGAAACACCATTGACCCGGCTCGGGTCACTGGTACTGCCGGCGGGCATTCAGCTGCCCGAGATGTGTGGGCGGAGTTAGCTCGGACGTAACTGCTAACCTCTGTCACAAAACGATCCCGTCGTGTTTTTGAGCATTATGGGTCAATGACACGTACATTAACTATTAGAGGAGCATAGATCAACTCTAACAATACACGTTCAGACTGCGCCTGAAATGTCCACTGTTAGAACATACTTAATGTGAGTCGCTTGTTTCAGAATGTATTCCAAAAACAACAGGCCGTCAACGGGCTTGAAATGCATAGTAGTGATCTGTTTATGTAACCCGTTTGTGTATTTTGTAATGGTAAGCAGTACTGGCGTTTCAGCGACCTTCACCGTTTAGCTACGTGTACTTTTTCGAAGTTAAAAAGTCGATTAACCCCCACCCCGCTGGCGAATATAGAGGGAGGAACACGGGGGCCATGCCCTCCAAAAGACCGATTTTGTTTCGAACTTTTACACTAAAATTGTATTTTCTAGAAATCTAAGAACATTTTATGTGGACAAATATTATCTTATGCTTACAACCGAATGTTCGCTGTATGAATTTTTTTTTAATCGGAGAAAACGTGTTGAAATTGGCCTCCCTCCCCTAATCCGGTCCACATCCAGCCTTCTCGATCCGCCATTGCCACCTCCTCGCTTACAGCGTGTCCAGGAAATTTGTAGCAAAGTGAGAGACATCGTCGTTGCGTTTTGGTGATACTACCTGCGTTAGATATTCCTTCAGTATGAGAACGACTCACGCATAATTGTCGCCATCACTGGGGGTGCAAGATGTGCACACATACACTCACGGGCGGAGTTGTGAAGAAACAACAGATATTAGGCCAGTGATGTTAAGCTCTCCTCCTAGAATGAAGCCCCATGCATGGTTATTCATGACCATGGGAAAATCGATCGCATAAGTGTACCGTCGCCTCACATAGCTGATTAGATATCCTGTGACGATCTCATTGCATATCAAATTGGCATATTTCAAGTTATGTATATTTGATGATGTCATATGAAGTGAACGAGATATTACGCGGTAGCAGTTTACGGGCACACACATGACGGTGAAGTCACCGACCAATGACGCGGTAGCAGTGTACGGGGGCATATATGATGGTGAAGTCACCGACCAATGACGCAGTAGCAGTGTACGGGAGCATATATGATGGTGAAGTCACCGACCAATGACGCAGTAGCAGTGTACGGGAGCATATATGACTGCGAAGTCACCGACCAATGACGCAGTAGCAGTGCACGGGGGCATATATGGCGGTGAAGTCACCGACCAATGACGCAGTAGCAGTGTACGGGAGCATATATGACTGTGAAGTCACCGACCAATGACGCAGTAGCAGTGCACGGAGGCATATTTGACGGTGAAGTCACCGACCAATAGTGCAGTAGCCGTGTACGGGAGCATATATGACAGTGAAGTCACCGACCAATGACGCAGTAGCAGTGCATGGAGGCATATTTGACGGTGAAGTCACCGACCAATAGTGCAGTAGCCGTGTACGGGAGCATATATGACAGTGAAGTCACCGACCAATGGTGCAGTAGCAGTGCACGGGGGCATATTTGACGGTGAAGTCACCGACCAATGGTGCAGTAGCCGTGTACGGGAGCATATATGACAGTGAAGTCACCGAGCAATGAAGAGGTAGCAGTGAATGGGCGCATAAATGACGGACCGCTTTTCGCCGATATCGTTAATTATTGGCAATGAATCTGTTCTCTTTGATTTGTTGATCGTAATAATAAACCATTCATTTCCTATCCCAGATGGCCAATTTTGGATGTGGTACGACAATGGACAACTCAGCTAACAAATTGACAAGTCATTGACGTTTCGAAGCAGTTCGAGGTATTTGACCTGACTTGACCTCAGGTAACCTTTTCGACACGCTGGTGTTAAATTTGTTGCTAGGAGTGAAATTAGGGCCTTCTAGGAGTGAAATTATAGCCGTCTATTAATAGCGTTCTCGGGTCGTTAGGGACCATGCTAGCACATGAAAGGGACAATGTTCTGCGCATGCGGAAGCTCGTTAGGCTCCGCCCATCGCCTTTGACACACGCGCGCACACACACACACACACACACACACACACACACACACATATATATATATATATATATATATATATATATATATATATATATATATATATATATATATATATATATATATATATATATATATATATATATATATATATATATATATATATATATATATATATATATATATATATAAACACCACACCACACCAGCTGCTCGTCTGTCGATCCCCTGGTGGTCCGGATGTCAATTGCCCTAAATTTTCAAGTTATATCATTGAGCATTATAGTTTTTAGCTGCTTAGTTTTCAGCACTGAACTTGTCTTAGTGCAATCACTAGGAGATCCAGAGGGGCTGAGGGCACTGCCCTTTCCACTCTGCGTGTTTCAAATATGTTGAAATATGACAGCACCGACATTCTATAAAGTTGGGTTAATTTGGCCAGATGCTCATCCCACCGATCAGTATGGAGCTCGGAGCACACATTTATCGCTGTAGAGTCGCATAGAGTGTTACACACATCTTCGCGCATCACTGTATGTTTATATGGTACGGCGACAAAAGCTCAACAAACAAAAAGCATGTACATCTAGGTTATGTGTCCGTCAATTCTGACATCAATATGCTAAAACACGCAGCATTTTACGGTGAACAGGACTGTTTATGCACAAAAAGAACGCTACCTTTTCATTTATTTGGGAAAAAAATACATACTGCGTAAAGAAATGACATAACTTGAATATATTGACCTTGCTTCAACCAGGCGATGATGTTCTAGAGACGTCAAACTTATGCACAAACGAGTTCTCATGACGGACCACCTGTCCAGTTATAATTTTATGCTACCTGCTGACAGGATCTGTTTCAGCATGTGACAGCCTGGCGGTGTCTGAGATTTTGTAGGTGACAGACTGCACACTTGTGTTACCTCTGCGCGCATGTGCGCAGAGGTGTTATTTATTTACTGCCATTTCGCCATTGTTATTTATGAGGACATCCTATCTTTGTCGGAGCAAATATTTCAGCCCCGAGACTTCCTCGTTTTCTCAGGCGGGTAATGCGGTTTCCACCCGGAGCACAATATGAGGCACGCATGTTGATCGGCATGGAAATAAATACGCATTCCGTACGCATACGCGCCTCCCAGTGTGAATTACTGCTGACACGTAGTCTGCGACGCGATCGATTCGTGACTGGCGATTCTGAGTAGCATCAATAATACCCCATGACAACCTGGGGTGGGGTTCCGGTTCAGTATCATCGGATGTCATCGCGGCGGCGGAGCTCGCTTCGATTCCCGGAAATCGGCTCATATCGGTGGCCTATCTGACTGGTCGTAATTTATCAGACGAGCCACATGAGTGTTCGAAACGCCAGCACCTCTGATAGATGTGAGCCGCCAAGGGCACAACTCCGGCCGCAAACTGACTGGATCCAGGCATGAGGTTAAGGCGGATGTGTGCCGTTCTTCATAAAGAGGCGCTTCGATGCTTATCTGCATATCATCTACCAGCTGTGAATAGGAATATTCCGCACAACACCAATCCATATATCAGCTTGTCATACACGGCCATTGCAACAATAATATGGCTGCCTATTTGAATGATATCTACCTGATAGCCATGGTTGAAGGGAATGGAAACAAGGTCCAATCACAAACTGGACCGAGTTGGCGTTTTTTTTAACGACGCCTGGAAATATTACCACTCTTGAGTGTCATCTACCGGCGGCGGGGATGTTTTCGGGCAGAAACAACAAGGTGATAAAATGTGATGGATTGGCGCGTGGTAACAGGCAACACACACACATGCGCAAGCACATACAGACTTATGCGACTTGAAACATCTGCACCATGGATTTGCGCTGAACTTTTCAAATTTGATGTCTTTAAAGATGCCAGTGGGAATATAAATTGCGAGATATCGCGCATGGCATCCCCTGACACAGAATGCTGGATGTGCCAATGGCGCCGTTGACGGAAAACCGTAAAAACGGTGTGATTTTGTCTGTTGTTGTTGCTGTTTTCAAATAAAGATATGACGATATATATGTTTTTGCCATTGGTTCATTTTCCAATGGACGTTCATTTTACACTGGACGTTTATTTTACACTGGGCAAAATGCTCGGCAACCACTATATACTATATACACTATACTACGCACTCAATAAACACACCAACAAAATGTTCGGTAACTTGCTGCATGGGAAGTGACCGGCTTTTGCTCCACACTGGGCGACGATCAGCGAATTGCTGACTTTCGATCGTCTTCCGAAGGCGACCACCATCCACCAAACTGTCAAGGATAGTTAGCACTCCTAATGGCACCTGATGGAGGCTAAGTTGATCCTGACCCCACCGCCGAGCCTAGCGTGGACAGTGGACCTCCGATGTCAAAAAGTTACGTATTATTGATGTGAGATACCAAAGTCTTGGAAGGGAGCGCTTAAATGGCTTGCAAACTTCCATTGAAGACCAGTCAGTAGATCATTAGGTAACTGACAGTAATGTGGCAATGCTTAGTGCCCCATTGTTTTTTTTTCTCCAGTCAAGGTCATAAAATTGATGAGGATTTACATCACTGTCTTATAATGGCGCTTGGGCGCAAAATGACCCTGGATGTCGACGCGCCCCTGAACTCCAATCCACCACCATTATAATGGCGCTATCATTGACAAGACTGCCATCGTTCTTTCGCAGGCGAATTTCGGTACTAGAAAGAACTTCTCTTAACCCGAGCCGAAACTGTGACAAAAATTAATAGAGTTTCAACCGATATGAACGCCACTTCAGTGATTTCGCCGGAACAAAGCCTTTGCTGTACATCACTCAGATGGCTTTGGCTCGGACCAGCCGTTCGTGGTTGCATCTGGTCCATTTCAGCGTCGTGCTATACCCGTTGACCCTTCGCAAGCACAGTTAAGGTCTGCTCCCAAACTTTGTTTGAGCGTTTTTAGGAGCGGACGATCAATTACCCGATGGCGGTGGCCCGAGAAGACTAATGGCAGCGACAATGGACCGCTGGCTCAGCCAAGTGAGGCGAGCCGGTGAACGGAACACGCTAACTCGGCTGCTGGCTTGCCGTCCTTTCAAGCAACCATTGCGGTATGCCAGAGCACATGGAAAAGAGCACTGGACGCTGAAGTGACACATAGCGAATGTTTCTTAGCTTGTTGGCTTCATTCTCAATAAAATGCAATTAATGAGAATTTGTGTGGTCGTAGAACGTATTAGACAAGTATTAATCGGAGTGAAAACGTGACACCGGCATATTCGATGCCGATAGCATCTATGTAGACATGAAAAGGTTAGACACGATGCACGATTGCAGAAGACATGCGATGGATTTGAGCGCGCGTGGGCATGGCTGCTGCCAACAGTCACGGTATAACTGGCCTAAAATAATCTGACACATGACATGCATGCATGAAATGGCGTGAAGCTGTTGCTGACCCAGATGTCGAATTGGAGGGATGCGGAAAGAGAGCCTTCTATTGAGTAAACCATCTCGCCTAACTTAGAATTATGTAACAAGATCATTTGTACACTTGAGATGTGCGATGGGTGTGCTAAGATTAATTGTGGCAATGTGGGACCAAGCGGTGAAACGGCTCGACCGCGAAGCCGTCAAGCGGTCAAGTGAAGCGGTCTGACCTCGATTGACCCGACCTAGGTCATGACATGGTACCGTAGCGGTCAATCGGGTCACTGTGGACGAAGTGAGCTGCGCAGGTAATATTTTACAACATTGCGTTGCGATCGCTATGCAAATATTTCTGGAGGTACGCGTGTGTCTTCACACGTGCAGTCGAATAGCCGACGTGTGTTTGCATTGTGTTTCTGTATTCTTTCTTTTTTGTTCTTTTGGGGCGTTCTAATTTATCTCACTGTGACAAAGTAGCGCATGATGCAAATGTCGCATCATTCAATTCGCCCCAATTCACACACATAATGGTGCATTGCTGATAACGATCACGCCATTTCTGATGTACCGATGTATCGATGTATCGAAGATGGATCCAAAAGCAGCATTAAATGAGACGGCGCAGGCCAGAGCCTCGAATGTGACATTGCATGCTACACTACTAGCCCAGCCTCTGTTCCTGTGTAGCTCCCGTGCTGCGCACACGGATTTTGATGTTATCACGTTATTGGCAGAACTCGTGGACCGGCCTCAACTGCTCTCTCGTGGAAACTCGTGCAGATACATATGGTGTCACCTAAGTGGCAGGTGGCGTGTCGCATATCACACAACGAGGTTAGGTACGTCATAAATCCACTTCTTTGAACGCACTGGTGGGTATCTTGTGCGTTCCCTGGTGTCCGAACATTAAGGAGGAATACATTCAGAGTGAACAAATTTGACCGCAAATACGAGTTTAAATACGAATCAAACGAACACGTGGAATTTGAAAGAGATATTGGAGCAAAGTGGACCAAATCATGCATCAGAACCAATTTACGAAACATGCATCCTCGCGCCCACCTCCCCCCGGCATACGCCATCCCGGGATAAACCTATGGTAAAAATCAACTATGTTCAATTCCTCTAGTTGTTGGCTGATGCATGCATTTCTGCCTCCGAAATACAATGTGGGAAGATCTTGAGTATTCATCACACCATAATTCGATGGGTTCCATCAACGGAGGAGCTATCACCATATCAGATGCAGGGAAGTCCCAACCTACCCCTACCCCAAGTTGCTCATCACAGGGGTGAAAAAGCCTGCTACTCGACCACGAACGTAGGTGACAGATATTTGAGAAAAAAAATACCTGCAGTTAAGGTGACAACTTGCAGCACTATATTTTCATTGAGAATGTATTAGATTTCTCCTCTGGCCGCTTTGCTTCTTAACATGCCCAGTCAATTTGTTTTTTCCTAACCATTAAAGCGTACGCACTCCTCATCGTATTTCAGCGCAACATGTATCAGACGCGTACCAAAGAAATTTAGTTGCTGTGCTCGAGGTGACAGCTGAAAAAAAAACGCTACCACGTGAGGTAAAGTCCATATTCCACATGGCCGTGGTAAGCTTATCGCCTATGAACTGTCACAATCCAAAGACTGAACCCGACGCAACAATTTCGTTTTACGGCGCAGTTTGCTATCAAAGTTGGTTTTAGTGTTTACGTGCCTAGGCGGACCTAGGCGCTACTGAAGCTGAACTTGTGGTGTATGTTTGAGTAGAGGGTGTTTCATCTCTGAGAGAAGGACCGGTATATGAAGCATGGCCTTGTCTTGGATGTTGGCCGTCCAAAATAGTATTCATTGGGCGCAATGGTAATGCGGACATCGAGGAATCTCCAGTTAAAGAAGAAAACAAGTAGGTTCCTGATGCCATTGAAGAACTGTGAAATATGCGTCCGCGACAAGCATGCTTGGATGCTCACTAGTGTGTGCGCGAGGAATTTATCTACAATTTATGAGGCTCTGTCTCCATAAAAAATGATGCGAAGTGCCTTTATTAAAGTTGGCTCGCCTTCAGATTTCAATTTCATTGCCACTTATACTGATATATTGCACATATTGTTACCTTGCGAATATTCTTTTGAAACTATATTCTAGCATGCGTATACCATAGGCGATGGGCTGTCGGCGGCGGCGCCCGCGGCTCGCCGCCGACCCGGATTCCGGGCCGAAATCATTCCCTGAACGTCAATGGGCCCCGATGCCAAAGTTACAGGCAGATTTTCATATTCGAAACGATAGGCGATGTGTCTGGCATGATTTCCACCACCATTTGAGTTGAGACCGACAGGTTCCTTCGATGTTGTTCAAGGCTTTTACACTCGCGGGCCTCGAATGGAAAGAATGCATCTACAACCGTGAATTTCCCCTACACAATATTGTCGTGTCAGAGCCGATGTTACTTGGTATTTATTAAACCTGGAACTTTCACCTGTCGCTACTCTTCGCCCGCGACCAATCGGCGTGAGAGATTGGCGACGCTATATGACTCAACGGTCGACGTGTCGTAAAAAAACCAATAACCAAACCTGGAACTTCCTTTTTGTCGTGACGCCTCTCGGTGGCTCTGCAGATCCTCTTGGCAGCAAATGTCGGCGCTTCACGCGTATCGAGCCATGCCAGAACCGCAATAGTGCCTGAAAGCTTCATGTCAAAATGTGAAAAATGACAGGATTAAATATCTCTAAAAATGGCATGGCATCAGAGCATGGAGCATCAGTCGAGCATGGAATCAGAAGGCAGCTGAGTTTATGCCGGTTTATTTCAGATCATTGGAAATTAAGTCGCTAATGTAGAACATCTGATATACATACAATGTAAATGAATGTAATCTGATCATGGGACAAATCCTGGAATTTAGTGCAAATTGATGAGATTAAAACTTCACGGAAGCTATTCAAGATGATATCAAAATGTAGCACGTTCGAGTTTCATTTCGTTTGCATATTTGCCCATTAGAGTTAAACTCGAATATTCTGGCTAAAGTAAGCATTTTTATGAGAGCAAGTTGACTTCGAACAACGTGTTTGGGTCCGCTCTTAATTTTTAATTTGTTTCTGTTAATTATAACAGAAATTGTTTAATTTAAACAATTTGTTTAAATTGTTAATTAATTGTTGTTTATTGTTTAATTGTTTTAATTGTTAATTCTGCTTAATTTTTATTAGGAAAATAAAAATTCAAGAAAATTGAAAACTCAACATTTTGAAATTTCAAACCCAAGAAATATTTTTGGGTGCGCAAACATTTTAGGGCCATGGTCGATTTTGCCTTCCTTTTCTAATTCCAAATAATAGTTTTTTTTCTTCATATTTTCCCAAAATGAACTCCTCAGAGCGAAAAACATGATGCAAGTCGTGAAAACCTAGGCCCCCAAGTGACGTCACTTTTGGGTGGATACAATTTGGGGGGGGTCTGGCCCTACTCGTCGAGCGCTTTCCGATGACACCTCTTTCGCTTTCGCGCGACGCTTAGTTTGGAGATTAGAGTGGGGGTTGCATCAACCCCCCCCCCGAGACGGGGTGTGAGGATATGACCGGAAAGACGGGGAGGGTTAGGGGCAAAGTGACAGGGTGAAATGATTTGATAATAAAACGAACTACACCCCATAAGAGCGATTGTTTAAATGTTGTCTAAATTTGACCATTGAAAATTACTTGCATCTCCTGTAGAATCTAGAATATGTCATTAATGATAGCAAGCCGACTCGGGTGATGTTTATTCACAAACCCACCACCAGAGCGGCGCCACCGGTATTATGTCCGCTCATGACGTCTAATGTATCTCCAGGGCATTATCCACTCCTTGTTTCCAAAAGATGAATGGAGTTTGACAATGACTGTCATCACCTTGCTATTTGCTCATGAGCATGGGAACATGGAACATGATCATGACAAGTATATAAAGGAGTGAGTTTTTGATAACAGAAGCAAATCAAATTATCCTATCCAACTTGGTATGATGCACAATTTCCCTCTCCATATCCAGGATTTAGATGTAAGGAAAATTGTCCGCCACTACCTACTACCTACCTCTAAGCCACATAATTTCCCTGTTCGATTCCAGAATTCCATGATATAAATCCAACCCTGATCATAACTGAAGTGACAACTTGCAAGCAACCTTAGTGCAGTAGATGTCCAAGGGGTGGGTGCTGTTATGACACTGCCACTACAACAAGCGGTGCTTTGTGGTTATCCTGGCCGCAAATTAAATGGCAAGTGAAAAGCATTGAACAGACAAATGAATGCAAAGCATACCTGTCTACATATCCGGCCGCCAAGCACTGCTTTTGGAGAAGGTGGCCGTTGGCAGTCATGGTGCATTGTTGTAAAATGTGTGGGTAAGACTAAATGTATTTTTGCTAACCAGCATCATGTCAGCAATGTATGGCAATCTTGACAGTGTTTTATTTTCATGTGCAAGCAAAAGTAGTATGCCAGCTTGCGTATTTTTGTTACTTTTTTATCTGGGGTGGGGCAACTACCAATATTGCAGGTGTAGAAAGGTGTTTGGTGCAGTATTTTAATGCAGAATATTTATCAGTTTAGCATATCCGGTCCGCAATTTTACCACACTGCAGACTTGCAGAATCCTTCTCATCCAAAATGCTTTGGTTCTTGCAATATATGTTTTATTTTAAGAATTTCACCCTGTCAATTCTGCGACCACTGATTTCTATCAGAAATGTTTATTTTCAGTTGGTAAACAAAATTAGGCAAATAAGATGGATTTGAATGCTATAATATATAAAGAAAATAATGCAAGACATAATTGTTCAGCTCTGACCCTACCTAGCCTAGCCTGGTCGGTATTATTGCAGTTCAAGTTATCCACGAAACAAGTTTTACACATATGTTACCTCCATGAAGCAAAGAAAGCGGTTATGTGTCGTTAAATTAGGCTTTGCTTCTAAGTTGGAATATTTTGAAATGTTTTTATTGGAAAAATGCGGTTTTTCTTCAAAAACATGTCTGTCTAAGTTAGGTTAAGTTACATTAGGTTTTCTTAAATGTGTTTTTTTTAGAGGGGATTGATTGAAAAAGTTCAATTTCTTTAAATGGATTCATTTTCTTGCATGGAACGTTAGGCTATATTAGGCTAGGTTATGCTACTTTTCTCGTTCCTTTGAACATGATTTGTATGCTGTAGCACCCAACCCCAAGCCCCTTTTTGGTGATATTTTGCTTGGCAACTGAAAGGTATGCACTTGCAGAGGAAATGAGTGGTCACATCATGTTAACCACATTCATGAACATTGCATTGGAAAAATAAATTCAAAGAAGTGAAGAAAACAAATTTCAAACGGCGCATTTAATATCTGGTCTAGCCTACCTCCTATTAACAATTCTTCAGCAAAATTTGTGTAAACAATAATTCAAAATAAATTAAGAAACCTACCATGGCCTAGCTTGCCTAACCTTTTTCAGAGACAACAAGTCAATTTTTGGTCAGAAATAAAAGGAGTACATTTTCACAATCAAAACTAACCTAGCATAACAAGCGTAACATCTAGTTTTGTTTTACGGAGGTAAAATTTGTGTGAAACATATCTTGTGAGCACCTTAAGCTGCCATCATTCCTTTATATTTGATGATCCACCCAATCCAAGCAGCATTGTCATACCGAGTGTGTTGTAATTAAACATATTAATTAATAATGAGACTTTGTTTAATATCCATATTCAAGTACAGAACACAAAACAAGTTAACACTACCGAATACCGATCAATGAATTATCCATTCACAAAGTTATGGCATTGTCCCTTTCTCACAATCCCATTCGTGTAGTAAAGAAGTTGGCTGTTTGCATAATAGATTCAAAAGCTTTGTTGGCAGTTGCTCCATTTGTAGCAGCATTGGGGATGCTCTAAGAGTCTGCATCTTGCAATGGTTGCAGCTTGTAGTCAAAAGCTGTTCATGGCAGGGAAAAGGTGCAAAGTAAGCATATAAAATTGGAAAGCTGAAAAGAAAAATGTGCTTAAAAATAAATAAATGCAAAAATATGCTCACAACGGTACCTACTGTAACCAGCAACCAAAATGGAATGACGACAACAGACCGACATCCTCATCAATGCACTATTTCCATATAACATGGCGGCTTATGTTAAATATGAAACAGGCGGGATCATGCACAGTTGTGGACTTCTAGCAAATATTAATATGGTAAACAACTTTTTTCTAGCTATATGCCAGTTTCTATATGCTGCAGTGTTCCATGATTTTGGTATGCAGTATGCGACAAAGTGCACCGCCTTGCATGACTGATATCTTGGGTCGATATTTAATCAGTGTCATTACTGCAATGCATGGAAAGTAACTGCAACATGTACTTACGTCAATTTTTGAACATGCTGGCAGTTTTTGTATTGTTCCAATGGTCGGATGGTTCCATGCACGAGACATGCGTGGTTCATAGTTTAACCATTTCATTCCACATCATGATTTAACCATTCTGTTGACTGTGTTGGTGGCTCTAATTTCTTGTACTTATGAACGCTGTATGACAAACGCAATCGATGCGCCCCTACGCCCAAATAACCAACCAACCAACTTATACTTGGGAAATTAATATAATTTAAAATAATAGTATATATATATGTAGTATATAAAATATACTACGAAAAATATTTCAATAATTTTAACAGTAATCTGATTTTGTCAGGTGTGACGTAAACGGGGGTTATGTACGTGGTTCATCGAAGCTTGCGCCATGCTTGGCTGAAAGGCTGCTCCATGGTGCTGTGTCTGCGCTCCAGTAACTATCGTAATAATTTATTGCACTATCACATGAACCACTTGCTTGTATGACATCCAT